>JANHAO010007375.1:0-20368 GCA_026873985.1 Saraca asoca
ACGTATGCAATACACGATGAATGCAATATAAGATGAAATGTACAACCTTTATATCTAAATGCACAGAATGTATAGTCTAGAATGCGCTAGAACTCAATCAAATTGGTCTAGGGCACCCATCCAGACTAACAATTTCATGTTGGAGTTATGTCAAATTTGGAAAGTTACTGCATTGTTAGGCTTGTAAGAGGTTTCCTATTAGTGACCTTTTATGATGATCATGTGCCGTGGATCAGGGTGTGACAAAGTTGGTATTAGAGCATAATTTAGAGTCTAGGTGCATTATTAGGGGTCTCCAACTGCCAAATTGGGATAGATGTACTGAGTTTATGTTAGTGTGCTTGGGAGCACAAAACATGAATAAGGATATGTTAATGCCCACACCATGACATATGTTGAAAATCTCTGCAGTTCCTAAATATTTCATTCTAATCACATATGTATCCAAATCTTGCCTAGACAAATCCTTCTATTTGATAATAGGGAGACGCTGCATAGGACTAGATCTTTGGCTTACATTGGAAGTTGATCTAAAGAAATCTCTAAATGAGCTTTACATGAACCACCTTCTTCACCATCACTACCTTGAGGCAGAGGTAGAGCCAGGGGTTGAGGCCTTGCCAGGGGCTAAGATAGGGTTGCACATGAAGAAGTGCAACCAGAGACTTTCCAACCTAAAATAGACACCACTTGTCACTTCTAGAGCCTCAGCCGGCTCTTCTACTTTAGATGCTCTAGCTTGGGCCATAAATTTACAAAGAGACATAAATGATTTTGTTGATGAACTGACTCAACAAAGACTTCAAAGACAACGGTAAGAAGTGCCAAAATGTCATTTGCCTCCACCTCTTATAGTGTTGACCACTATGAATTTTAGAAATTATTTGCAAGAGTTTTAGAAGCTTAAGCCTCCCCGATATTCAGGCATTGGGTTATTGATAGACCTTCTTTTATTTTTGGACCAGATTAAGTGGTTGTGGTGAGTCCTTAAATGTTCAAAAGACATTGTTGTAAGGCTAGTTGGATTCCAACTAAATGGATCCGTTGCAGATTGGTACATGGGAAATCTTTCATACAACTTCCTAGCAACAATTCTTTCTAGAAGGATAATGATACACTAAATTGTAGGAGTCTTATTCTCATCCAATAGTTGTCTATCTAATACGTTTCCAGCAAAGGAGAAAGATAATGAGGGAAAGAAAGAACCTTTGAGAGCTATCATATAGGGTCATTTCAGAGCTCTTGTTTCATAATTTTTACATGAAGACGATCTTAAAGTTGGTAAGGAAAATGGTTCTAAGGACTGGCTTGACATAGTTGCTGAAGCAACATGGTAGACTACAAATTTTGTTTAGCTAGATACTAGTAAATGAGGCAGTATAGGCCCTAGTGACTATATAAAGGTTAAATATGCGGCATTTGGAAGCCTAGGTGAGAGCACCCTTATTAAAGGGATAGTTTGTACAAAAAAAAATATTAAGTATAAGTGCATGACATCTTAATACAAAAAACCTAGACTATTACTTTTAGGAGGGGCATTGGAATATTAGAAAGTTCCCAACTAACTGACTTCTTTTGATACATTGTTACTGTCTATCATTTATCTATTGAGACATCATTCCTTGCTGAAGGGGGTGCTAGTCTACCTAAAGTGAGATTTAAGCAGTTGATGACCATGCCAGAGAAAGTAACAGCTAACACTAATGTTTCTATAATACCTAAATCCTTTGTTCCAGCTATGTGTTGATCAAAGGTTGATGTGACAACTAAATTGAAAGAAATATCAGGTTTTCATTTGAAGTTTGAAGATTTGAGATCAACTTATGAACATTTTGATGACTTTAGCTTTTCTTCATATATGGATGCTTTCAACTATAAGGTTGACAATGCGCTCTTTGATCCAATTCATAATGATTTGACATCTAATTTGACTTTAGAATCATGCTACTATAATGGGTTAAATAAATTAGGGGGGAATCTTTACCAACTTCTGGTACAACAGTCCGTTTACAACTAGACCTACAAGAACCAATGGTTTAAGAGGAGTAACTCTATGTTGAAATTATTGAATCAACAAATGTAGATGGTATTGATGAAAATGAACTTTCTAGTGAGTACTTATTTGCCATTAATAGTCATTAGAGTATATTGGTGTACTTTTCTAGCCATTCTACACTAAAGGGAATAGTATGTGAAGGCATTGGATTATTGCGTATAAAGTTCTATGGCTCTTTTGATAAGCCACTTAGGAGATATCTTCGTGATGATCTGTTTAATGAGGCATCTTGTTGTTAGCCTTGTAAGGAGCCAGTAGATGCTTATGTTCTTTGCTATACACACTATCAAGGAAATCTTACAATCAAAGTTAGGCACCTTCCCTCTATAAGGTTATTTGGGGAAAAGGATGGCAAGATTTGGATGTGGCACCAATGTCTAAGGTGTCCTCAAGTGGATGGAGTTCCACTAGTAACTTGTAAAATGGTCATGTTGGATGCTGCTTAGGGATTGTCTTTTGGAAAGTTTTAGGAGCTTAGCTTTTCAAACCATGCTACTGTAAATCATGTTTCAACCTATGGCCATTCTTTGCAGAGGGTTAGTCTTTGTTATTATAGGTTTAAGGAGTATGGTTATTTCTTCTAATATTCCCTTATTGATATCCTATCTGTCTATTTACCTCCATCAGTGCTAGAATTTAGGCAAATGCAAGAGGAATGGATCAAAAAGGAAGCAGGAGAGCTTTTGGAGTAAAATGGAAATCTAGTATGTGGAGATATCGAAGGTGCTATCTTGCTTGGAAAAAAAAGTGTATATTTTGTTACTAAAAATGAACTATCAATTTCATGTGACTTTCATAATCACATAGTAGAGCTGAAAGAGATGCTTAGATAGGAAAGTACTGACTATCATATTTTGCTACAACAAGCTATTACATAGACTCCACAATAAATAGGTCAGATAGTTTTAAACCTTTTGGAACTAAATCGTTTAAGATGTTCCCTTCTAGTTGGTTCGCATGTTTGGGATTATCAGCTTTATTTGTTGGACTCTCATATCAAAAGAAGTTCCAATCTCAAAGTTAAACAAATAAATGAATCTTGTGTTGAGGTTAAGGAATTAATAACTAAATCATTTCATAAGGATGGCTATTTTGATTTGGGTCAAGGAAAATTCATCCTCAGTCCTCAAACTTATAGGAATCTCTCCATGGTCAAGTGCTTGGATAGCTGGATGAGCATGAACCTTACGATTTTGAAAATATATAGCACGTCATCCTAAAAGATAGTAATTACACTCAAATGGTGAATTGTTTGCCAATAAAACATTGTTTGAACCCCATCCCTTCTAAGAACCCAATCTTTTTGAAAGAATCAATTCCACTTGGATGGGAACTGATCAACTTCCATCGAATGTAGAACCACATCAAACCTTTCAAGTTAACCAACATAATAACCCTTCTTTCAAAAGGTTGACAAGGCCAATGAGAGTTCATGCTTTTGATTCAGCATTAATAATTCAAGAAAGAATCAGGAAAGGCTTGCCCCAGCAATACTTTTATTAATTGTTAGGTCTTTTCATGCTTTTGGAGACTACAAGAATATGGTTAGAGATCCTATCTTAAATATATTACAAGCTCACTTCCAAGTGTTATCTTGGGAGATGTAGAAGCTAAATTTGATAATAAGCTTAACACCTTTTTTATCCCATCTGTATTGTGGATGGCTGAAGGTGTTCAATTGCTTCTGCCCCAAATTCAATAATGGTGATAAATTTATTTCTGTTTATAACAATGAACCCATTAGCATAATATCTTATGCCTTTAGTTCTATAAAGAATATGAGGATTGGGTTGTTGATAAGTTGAATTTGCATGATGGAGGTTAGATTACTCAAAAGAGAACCAGATAAGATTCAACCATTTCCATTTCTTTTTTTTGGTAGTCTATTAGCTTGCTAGACCTAGATTATATCCTTTATGGTAGTTATGAATTTGAAGATGCTTCATCTTCTATTGGTTCTCTCCTTATTAACACCAAAAATTGTCTTACTTATGAATTTCTTTTAGTGATGATTCCCTGAATGCTGGAGGGAAAGTGAACATTTTTGTCACTTGTTATTTTGCAAAATAGTTTGACTCACTTAGAAAGAAGTGTTGCCTTAATGAAGTTGATTTTGTACGATCCATAAGCCATTGTCAGAGGTGGAGTGCACAAGGAAGGAAAAGTAATGTATTTTTTTTTATCTAGATGAAAGATTCATCATTAAACAAGTCACAATGACAGAATTTGAAATCTCTTGAACAATTTATGCTTCGATATTTTAAGTACCTTACAAATTCTATGACCTTTTGAAGCCCAACTTACCTTGGCAAAATTCTTGGTATTTATCAGGTTTTTGTCAAATACCCAAAAGTGGCAAGGATATGAAAATAAATTTGATGGTTGTGGAAAATCTCTTTTATAGCAGGAAAACATCTAGGGTATATGATCTGAAGGGCTTGGCAAGATTAAGTACAATATGGATACAACTGGGACAAAGAAAATAATGTTAGACATGAATTTGATAGAAATGTTGAGAACAAAACACATATTTTTTAGGAGTAGGGCCAAGAGAAGCCTTGAGAGAGTTGTGTGGAATGACACATTTTTTTTGAAATTTGTTGATGAAGAGAATAGGTGTTGTGGCATATAAGTTAAACTTACCTCTGGAATTAGAGAACATCCATCCTATTTTCCATGTATCCATATTGAAAAAGTACATCCCAGATCTATCTCACTTCCTTCTCCAAATTTTGGTTGAGTTGGATAGTTATCTGATTTATGAAAAATGTCTTGTAGCAATAGTTGACCGGCAAATCAGAAAACTCTGCTCCAAGGAACATCCTTCTGTGAAGGTCCTATGGGAAAACCATGGTAAGGAAGAGATGACTTAGGAACCTAAGCTGACTATGAAGGATAAATACCCCCATCTATTCTGATAACTGGTCAATATAGACCTTCTCTTCTTATGTCTTTGGAGCCTTATTTTCAGTAATTAACCCAATGTTTTGTTTTGATCCTGTATAACTATGCTTCTAGAATTTGAGGATGAATTTTTTTGGTGGGGGGAGAGTTTGCAACACATTAGTAATTAATTTTAAATCTGGTGGACTATAATGAATGTTTTAGATTTTATGTTGTGGCCAAAGCATAATTTTCCCCTTTCTGGTGGACTATAGTTAGTATGCTAAAGTTTTGTTGGGGCCAAAATGCAATTTTTCCCCTTTTACTTTTCTTTTCTTTTATCTGGGTGCTGACTTCCTTCTTCTTCATTTTCATAGAAAACCTTCTATGCTTGCTTGAGCTCCTCCTTTGCAAATTGCTACTCTTTCTTCTTCATTTTGTTTTCTTCCCTTTTCTAATTGTGCTTATGCTTATCCTCACTTTTCTACTATTTACTGTTGATCAAGTGGCTGCATCTGCTATCTTGTTCCTTCTAGGCACTGCTCAGCTTCTCTAGCATCTTGTTCAGCTCCTCCTTCTTCAGCAGCTTTTTGATCAATTGCTACAAGTCTGACTGGTTCATCAGTGCTAGCACAGTTGGGATTAGGTTTGAGCTTGACTATTTTGCCTTGTAGCTCCCTTGTTTGGCCACCTCCAATCCTTTCTATTTTTGGCGATATTTCTGGCCATCATGGATCAACCCAGCTCAGTGTTATGCTCCTCCTTTAGCTATAACTGATCAATATTAGTGGTTGCTCTGCTTCAGCTCACTTCCTCCTTCTTCCCAATCAGCCTCCGAGAGCTTGCCTTTTTTCTAGTTGATCTGCTTATCAGTGCCGTTGTAAACACTGGGTCGACCCTCCTTTAGCCAATGACATTGACTACTTTATCCTCCTTAGAAAGTCATTTTTTTCCTCGCTGGTAGCATATTGCAGTTCTCCAATCAACTGTCATCGCTCCTTTCACCAATGGTGTCTAGTCACCCATCACCCTTCAATGGCCGGTGGCTTCATTCTACCTTCTTTATGCATATTTGGCAGCACACTTAAACCCTAATAGGCTATTGGATAGTGAGTGCTTTCTAACTCCTTCTTAACTTAGGAATTTCTTTTGCATTTAGAACGTCATTTTAGTTAGAAATTGATCATAGACAGTTTTGATAGGTGTTGCTAGCTAGGGTATCAATTGAGTGTGATTCAAGAAAAAGAAATTTGGGGTTATCTTGCTATCAAGGTGAGTAAATATCTAAAATTTTAAAGGTAGTTTGCTTTGAAATTATAGTCGTATGTTATCTATGTAGGAAAATGAATCACTACGTCGTACTTTTTCTTTTTATATTAATTATTGCTTATAGAATTAGTGACTGAATCATTTCATTATATTGGATTTCTGATATTTTTGAACTTTCAACTACATGAAATGATTGACGTCTTCTGTTCATTAAATCTATGAACTAATTGAAATTGCTCCTTATTTCTGAATACATGGGGGGTAATATGACATATTTTGATGATTGATTATTTTTGAAACTTGAACCCATTGGAAATTCCTTTAGAGAACTTCCAAGTGCACTTGTGATTAGAATTATATCTATTGGAGGAATAAGGGGAGTATATCTGATAGGAGCATAAGGTATATGATGATCTTTGATATCTATTAGGTTTGGTTACTTTTGGATTGCAATGGAATTTAGAAAATCCAGAGTCTTTTTGATAATAAATATTTGAAAATTTCAAAGATCTTAATGATTTTCTTGTGTTTATATCATAATGAATATTTCTTATAATGGTATACTCTGTTTCATATTTTAACTTGTTGATTACTATATTTATTGTCGTGATTCCTCTGATGAATTAAAGCTTCTGAACTTTTAGAATATTTTTTTTAAACTGTTGATTTTATCCTCCCAAATGCATGATTCACTACTTGGTTTTTGATTGTAAATTGCAACTAAATTTTGGTTTTCTAAGAGATTATCTACTCAATGAGTCAAAGTCTACTCCCTGATTAAGTAGATTCCTATTTGTGGAGCTTAAGGTATATTGATGGTGTGGTTTTTGGTAGTTGGCCTAGTTAAAATGTGCATATGAGTTGTTTAGCTGTTGCCCAGTAAATGGTAGGCTTTGTGTTGTCTGGGCTTTTGTAGTCTTAGTTTTTTTGTTGTACAGGTTGTGTGTAGGGCATGTAACCCTCGTTTGATGTACTGGCCTAGTGCCTTGGGTCTAAAAAATGGAGGAAAAAAAGGGTTTGGGAAATAAAATCAAAGTGTAGCCATTAACCCAATCATAAGGATTTAGTTCTTCCTTTTCCCGGTCAAGGATAATTGTGTGATGATTGATATGAAAGGTGTGCTTGAATATCCACAATGCGAATTTAGTAAACTTGCAACTAGAGTTTTGAAACAGTATGGTAAGTACCAAAATGTTTCAATATATTACATGCTATGTTTCTATTTTCCCTATGTTCTGAATATTTTTCTTGATTATACAAACTTTGTGAAATCATATCTAGAGAGTAGTACATTGTATAAGAATCTCTATCGTCGAATGATTCACCATTGAAGAGTTTATCTTCACCTCATCCCTTCAAGATCATTATGTATATGCTTATTTACCTTTTTTCTTTTATAGAAATCCATTTACTAATTTTATTATTTTTATATATTGATAAATATGAATATTTAGTTGTATCTAACTCTATATTTTGTTTGTTCCAAGTTGTATCTCTTCAAAAAATGCTTACGCTATTACTATATGCTATTATGCAAATTGAGTGCACAATGCTTTGTATGCCATGATGAATAACAAAAACATTATTATATATGGATGTAACAATATGTAACAATGATTCTTGTGCTTTGCCACTTTTATTAGCATTTGATGTTGAGTGGGATAAAAATTCCAAATAACAATCCCTAAATAAACCATTCATTTGCTTCATTGTAGTGATTCCAATCCTAAAATCATCAATTTTCTTGTGGACAATCTATTGGAAGGGCAGTTTTCTTAGCAATATGCCTTGTGTATAATACACCATTATAGTTATAAAAACTTTATCAGCATGAAGTATCACAATACAAGCACAATTTGATTCACAATTCAGATAAATATATGCATTTTCAATACGCTTTAAGCCCAATTTATTTATCCCTCCCCAACCACACTTACTCATTTTTTATCCACTTTGAATATTCCTAGTAATGAAGGTAAAATCCCATACTAAATCCAATCCCAAAACCAAATAAACGAAATACCATATAGCTATCCTTAGCCCCAGACTTAAAACAAAAATATTCCAACCAAATGAAGAAAATAATGTTGTATTAAAGAATACGTCCTTTCACTAGCCCTTTATTCATCACCTCACATTTATTCTTCCAGAAATAGGAATTTAAACTTGACAGAATGAGAACTTACTCATGAATGGTTGCCTAACTGGTGAAAATTCACTCACTTATTAGGTGCCTAATATCATGAATTTTAGATATCAAGTTGTGCCTAAGTCCTAGAATTGAGCTCTCACTTTGATTGATAGCCTATAACTCAACCTAATTGAGTACTTGAATAAAGAGGTTGTATTTAATGTGAGGTTTTTTCTTATTCTCCTAGCAAAAATCTTTGACCTGACTTTTTGATAGGTTAGTAATCATTATACTTATGTACAAAACTAGCATAAATGAGTTGTTCTCTTGGTTTTCTTCCTTATCACTGTAGATACAATTTCATAATGAAGAACTTCCTTTAATTCTTTCTTTGACAAAGGATAGGCAATGCTTTATTTGGTTATTTAAGATATATTTATCCCTGTTTTGTTTGTATTGTGTATTGCAGTCTTATTTAGTGGGTGTTTGAATTTGTTAATAATATATAGTTAGCTCTCACAATGTATATGCTAATTACTTTTGTTTGTTGGTACAGTAAACTATTTCTAGATATAGAAGGAATCAGGTGATCAATATCATGTATTAATATTATAAAATAATAGAATATGGAAGTGGAATGTTGACTAAATTTGATGATTGAATCATTTGATTAATGTTTTGTTTCTCTTGCTTAATTTCGATCCCAAGACAATCTCTTAAACAAAAGACATTGACTCTCTTTGTTTGGAAGTATTAATTATTTCCTTTACAAAATTTGGTCAATTTGTATTTGTAATCTAACTTGTGCCCATTGTCTCTTACCTATCAATGCTTTGTTGATAGCTATTAAATCATAAGTTGTATGTTGTAGTTTATTTGGGTAAGTTTTCTCCCACTTAGACAATAGTATTTTTTCAAAACTTATATTATTGTTAATTTCTAATTAGTCCCTTAGTATTTTTCAGCTTTAGGAGGATATGGTGTGGAAGGGAAAGTTGCAATTGCCTATGATCTTGCTGCCCATTAAAATATTGGGGACCTTCAACCTATACAAACTGTTTGATATATTTTAACTTCATCAATTTTTTTTGTTTTTTTCACTTGCAATGAGTCTTAATAATTTTTGGAGCCTAATTTCTTTTTGTCATTTGATAGTTGGAAAATTACCAGGCCAAAAATTGAAGAAATGAAGAACATTAGGAGGTAGGAATATGTT
Source organism: Saraca asoca (assembly GCA_026873985.1). Taxonomy (NCBI): domain Eukaryota; kingdom Viridiplantae; phylum Streptophyta; class Magnoliopsida; order Fabales; family Fabaceae; genus Saraca; species Saraca asoca. The sequence goes on from JANHAO010007375.1 coordinate 9,556, forward strand.
TCTCACTTGAGAGGGTACAAATTCTGATTAATTTCTTTATTGTGATACTCAAGGCTAGCTACCCAATTAGTTTACCATAATGATATAGTCATGAATATTTTGTTTGCTTTATAGGAAAAAGCAATAGGTTTTCAAGGGTGTTTCAATGTACAGGTAACACATAAGGAAATAATTTGAAATTTCATGGACTATAATGAATGTTTTAAATTTTATGTTGTGGCCAAAGCATGATTTCCCCCTTTCTGGTGGGCTATAATGAGTGTTAAAGTTTTTGTTGGGGCCAAAGTTCAATTTACAACTTTTTATTTTGTTTTTCCTTATTTCGAGGTGTTAACCTTCCCCTTTTTCTTCATTTTTTTCCTTGGAAACACTCTTCTCTGATCTCCTTTTTTCTTCCTTATCCCTCGTCTCTTTGGCTATCCTCCACTATCGATTGGTTTCTTTTTCTTCCTCACTGTCCGATGTCCTCTCCTTCTTGTTGAATCTTTGAACTGAGCTCTATTTTGGCCTTAACTATAGTAGCAAATGGAGCTCTTATTCTGGTTCTATTTCTTTTCCCTTCTTCCATTTTTTCTGGCAATCAGAGCTATTAGCTCAACTACTCCTCTTTCTCTTTTGTCTAGCTTCTCTTAGGTAGCAGCTAGTCATCAATCCTCCTTTCTTCTAGAAACACCGACTAGTCCATTTCAGCCTCCTTTGATTTTGTACAACTCCAGCCACTTTTTGGCCATTGGGGTCGTGTAGCACCTCTATGCTCCTTCCTCAATAGCCACCAATCAATAGTGTAGCCACTCTGCTTTAGCTTATTTCCTTCCTCCTTTTCCCCAAATATCTCCTCTAGCGAGCTTGCCTCTTTTTTGGCCAATCTGCTCATCGACGTCACTATGAGTAATGGATTTGTCCTCCTCTGGTTAGTGATATCTATCACTTCATCCTCTTCAGATAGCCATTTTTCCTCGTCAACAGCATATTGTGGTTTTTTGATCAGCTACCATCGTCGTTCCCTTCATGGACAATGACCAGCAGCCCATCACCTTTCAACAGTTGATGACTTCATTTTGCCTTCTTTGTGCCTATCTGGCGGCACATCTAAACCCTAATCGACTATTGGAAAGTAAGTACTGCTCTTTTCCAAGTTTTTTTTTTTTATCTATATGAATATGTCTTAAAGGAAATTTAAACACTGGAAACTATAGTACTTTGAAATAGAAATCTATTATGTAAGATTATGGTGATCTTGAATAGGTTTTGATAGGCCAATTTTAGGAAGTTGTAGTTCAAAGTTTTCATTTGAAGCTATCTTGTTACTCTTAAGGTGAGTAGATAGTCTTGCTCTTTTTTGTGAATCTCATATTACAAATATTAATTTTGTTACCTAGAATATTGAAATTTCTAAATAACTGAAATTTTAAAGGTAGTTATCTTGAAATAACAACCATATGCTACGTATATATGAAAATGAATTTACTGTAGTAGACTTATTCATTTTATATTAATTACTGTTTATAGAACTAGTGATTGCATCTTCTCATGATATTGGATTTTTGATATTTTTGAATTATATGCTACTTTAAAACAATTGACAACATCTTTTGAACATTGATTTCATGAACTACTTAGAACTATTCCTTATGTCAGGATAAATCTAGTAGTATGATACATTTCAGTTAATTACTTGTTTTTGAAATCTTGAATTCATTGGAAATTCCTTTAGAGAAATTCTAAATGCACATGTGATTAGAATTATATCTATTGGAGGAATAAGGGAGGTAATATCTGATAGGAGCATAAGGTGTATGATGATATTTGATATTGAATATCTGAATATTTCAGAAGATCTTAATGATTTTCTTGTGTTTATATCTTAATAAATATCTCTCATAATGTTATACTCTGCTTTATATTCTAATTTAGTGATTATTATATTTATTATCTTGATTTCTTTGATAAATTGAAGCTTTTGAACTTTTAGACTACTTTTAAAAGTGTTGATTGTATCCTCACAAATATATGTTTCTCTGCTTAAATTCTGAATATAAATTGCAAACTAAATTTTGGTTCTTTGAGGGATTATCTGCTCACTGAGTTTTTATGAAACTCTATTTTCTTCCTATTTTTTAAAGCCTGAAGCCACTCTCTCCATTCACCCCTATCCTTCTGGTTTAGAGTCCAATCTCTGATTGAGTAGATTCTTACTTATGGAGCTTAAGGTAGATGGATGGTGTGATTTTTGATAGTAGGCAGAGTTAAAATATGTATATGACTTGTTTGGTTGTTGTTTACTAGATTGGGGATTTTGTGTTGTCTGGGCTTTTATAGTCTTAGTTTTTTGGTTGCACAAGATATGTATAGGGTGTGTAGCCCTCATTTGATGTACTGGCCTATTGCCCTAGAGTCTGAAAAATAGAAGAAACTCTGTCAAATTTTTGATGGAAGTCTAATGAATTATTTGATCAATGTATATGTCTAGAATTGTTTCATGTTAGAGTTATGTCATATCTAAAAGGTTACTATATTGTTTGGCTTGTAAGGTTTTCTATCAATGACCTTCTATATCGGTCATGTGCCATGGATCGAGGTGTGACTAAGTTGGTATCAGAGTATGGTCTAGAGTCTAGGTGCATGATTAAAAGTCTCCAATTGCCAAATTGGGATAGATGTACCAAGTTTGTATTAGTGCACCTGGGAGCACAAAACATGAATAAGGATATGTTGATGCCTATCCCATGAAATATGTTGAAAATCTCTGCAATTCCTAAATCTTTTGTTTCTACTCACATACATATCTAAATCTTGCCTAGACAAATCCCTCTATTTGACAATAGGAAGGTGATGCTGATGATAGTCATAATGCTAGCAAAAATTCTGACAAGAAACTGCTAATAATCATTGTAAGATTGGTCCTCTTTTTGGCAGACCAGGGGTGTGTACTCCAGATGGATGAAACTAAGTTCACCCAAAATTTTAGTGATATAAAAGTTATTGATCATGGATTTTTACATGGTGATTTTGTTGCTTTTGCTTTGGAACCCACTGGGCAAGTTGGTGTTGTGGTTGATGTTAATATATTTGTTGATTTGTTAGCCTTTGATGGATCTTTTAGAAAAAAGATCTTGTCAAAAGGCTTAAAATGTATTAGGGATTTCACAGTTGGTGATTATGTTGTGCTTGGGCCTTGGCTTGGCCGAATTAATGATGTTGTAGATAATGTGACTATCTTACTTGATGATGGTTTAGTATGTAAAGTCACTAAAGCAGATCCAATGCAACTTAAACCAATTTCTAAGAGTATCCTTGAAGATGGGCATTTTCCTTATTACCCTAGGCAAAGTGTGTGAGCTAGCTCTTCATCAGTTCTCAAGAATTCAAGATAGTTATCTGGCTTATGGAAAGCTAATAGGTTGGAAGGTACTGTGACTAAGGTTATAGTAGGATCTGTGTTTGTTTATTGGGTGGCATTTGTAGGCTATGGACCAGAATCTTCTAATACACCTACTGAAGAGTAGAGTCCAAAAAATTTGAAGTTATGATCTTGTTTTACTCATGCTAATTTGCAATTGGGTGATTGGTGTCTCTTACCTGCTTCAACACTATCATCTACAACTTCCTTGTATAAAGGCATGTCAAAATTGGAATTGCATGATTATGTCAACAATGAATTATATTCTAGTTAGATAGGAAGTGGGTGTGATTTAGAAGAAGTTACAGTTGAGGAATCAAGTGGGCATAGGGATGCCATGGACCTTGATCCTATAGATGCTTTAGACAGGAATGATGGAAATATTGGAAGCAATCTCTCGTGTGATTCCAACTTATGTGGTAAATCTTTCTCAGTATCAAAAGACCCTATCCATGAAACCTAGCCTCTTCACGATAAGAAGATAAGGAAAGTTGTGATTAAGAAAGCCAAGAGGGATCGAAAGAAAGAAGAAAATTTTGAAAAAGTTCTTTTTACTGTCGACACAAGGATAAGGTTAATGTTGCATGGTAAGATGAAACGTTAGAGCATCGACTAGATTCTACAAGTTTGATTCTCATAGATAATCCTAGTGATCATGAATTTATTGCTGAATAATATGTTGTAGGGAAAACCACTTATGATATTGAGGATGCTTGTGAAACTAGGCATGTTGGGGTTGTTAGAATTGTCAATGCCTAGGAGAAAACAACTGTGTGAGGTAGTTAAAACCAACTATCAAAGTTAAAGATCCCTAAGAATTTGACAAGAAGGAAATTATAAGTGTATATGAGCTAGAAGGCTATCCAAATTATGATTACTACTATAGGGATGCGGTTATTCAATTGTCACCTATGTTTGTCTCTTTAGAAACACCTTATGGAGAGTTCTCTAAGAAATCAGAGAATAAAATTGAAGAAAGTGGAACTAAAAAGGAAATAAAAAGCCATACAGGTAGTAGAAAAGTAAAAAATGTATCTGGTGTTGAAACTGTGGAGTTTTGTGATCTCTCTTAGGTTGGAAATATAATGGGCCTAAAGAACGATGATATTGAAGTTACTTAGGCTGATGGGATGGTGTCAACAGTTAGACCCTAAGCAATCTATGTTGTGGGTTGTAATGATGATGAATCAATGGTTGGTGGGAGTCAAATAAGTGATACTGCAAGTTGGGAAACTATTAATGATGGAAAGGATGTCGTTTAGGATTCCAAAGAGGAAATTGAGCTTCTGTTCCCCTAGCTATTTTCCAGTTTGTAACTAGGCTTGCAATTGGAATTTTTTTTTCAAGGGGCCAAAGAAACATAGATCCAATTCACTTACAGTCAAAAAGTGAAAGTGAACTTTCATTAGAAGGGATTATCACATTTTATGAGGTAATAGTAGCTGGTGATGAGTGTAGTTTTTAGAGATCTATCATCATTGATGGCGATGATTCTAGAAATAGGGAGAGAAAAAGTGGGAAAGCTGCCACTCCAAAAGCATTTAAACTTTAGAGGCAAATAAAAAAAATTATGCAACTTGGATGTTGAAGATGCTCTAGCAAATTATGATAACGATGCTTGTAGTTTCAAATGCTTCAACATAACCAAAGATCCTTTGGATCATTATTTTATTGGTGTAAATGGATAAAGCAACAATAAAAAATGGTTAAAGAAGGCACAACAAGATTGTAGCATATTGCATAATAACTTACTTGAGGGAATCTATATATGAGTTTTAGAAAATGGAATGGATCTATTAAGAGCATTTATAGTTAGGGCATATAGGACCTCTTACCAAGATGGGCTTTTTTGCTTTGATTTTTACCTTCCACCAGATTACTCTGATGTTCCACCATTGGCATACTATCATTCTAATGGTTGGGAAAATTTACCTTAGCCTTTTAAATTCATGGACAGGCAGAGGAAATGAAGTATGGGATAAAAAATCCCAACATCCTCCAAGTCCTTGTTGCATTGCGAGGATTGGTGCTAAACTTTAAGCCATACTTTAATGAAGCTGGGCATGATAAGTAGATTGGGATGGCTAAGGGAGAGAAGAATACATTGTCATACAATGAGAATACATTTTTACTTAGTTGCTAGATGATGATGTATCTTATGTGGAAATGACCCAAGGGTTTTGAAGTGTTGAACAAGGAAAATTTCAAGTAGCGTGGTCATTAAATCCTCAAGGCTTGTGATGCATATATGAAAGGTTGCTTAATTGGTACACTGACTAGAGATACCTTTGTGAGTGACAAAAGTGATTAGAATTCAACTTCAATTGGTTTCAAGCTGATGTTTGCCAAGATAGTGCCTAAGCTTTTCTTAGCATTAAATGAGGTTGTTGTGAGGAATTTAAGCACATGAAAGAGTCATAGCATATATGTTTGAAGTTACAAACATAAAATACCTCCTCAAAGCATACATGGTTAGCCTATTGTTAAAAGTTTAAGGTCCGGATGAATGTGAAGGTTCTCATTTGTTGTCAATCAATGCTTTTGATTTCTAAAACTTAAAGCTTTGATTTTTCTTGTTTGAAAAAACACTTCTAGGAGCTTGTAGGAACTTGATGGTCTACTATGCTATTGTAATGTGCAAAGCAATACTTACAGAGTAGGCTAGGAAATTATTGTGTTTGGTCACCTAGGGAAGGTGAAAGATGATGTTGGTTGCCGATAAGTTGAATTTACATGACGGAGGTTGGATTGCCTGTGAGAGAAGTAGAGAAGATTTAGTCACATCCACCTTTTCTACTTGGCAGTCAATTGGCTCACTAGACATGGATTATATCCATTATTATAGTTATGGATATGAAGATGCTTTATCTTCTATTGGTTCTTTTCTTACTGGCACCAAAAAAAAAAATTGTCTCACTTACAAATTTCATTGGATGATGATTCCCTGAGTGTTGGAAGGAAAGTGAACTTTTCTATCACTTGTTATTTTACGAAATAGCTTGACTCACTTAGAAAGAAGTGTTGTCCTGATGAAATTGATTTTGTATAATCCATTAGTAGTTATCAAAGGTGGAGTGCATAAGGAAGGAAAAGCAATGTATATTTTGCCAAGTCTCTAGATGAAAGATTCATCATTAAACAAGTCATAATGACAGAATTTGAAATCTTTTGAAGAATTTACACCTTAGTATTTTAAGTACCTTACAAATTCTGTCACTCTGGAAGGCTAACTTGCCTTGCCAAAATTCTTAGAATTTATCAGGTTTTTGTCAAATACCCAAAAGGTGGTAAGGATACAAAAATGGATCTGATAGTTATGGAGAATCTCTTTTATAGCAGGAAAATATCAAGGGTATATGATCTGAAGGGCTCAACAAGATCTAAGTACAATCCATATACAATTGGGACAAATAAAGTAATGTTAGACATGAATTTGTTAGAAATGTTGAGAACAAAACCCATATTTCTAAAGAGCAGGGCCAAGAAAAGCCTTGAAAGAGCTGTGTAGAATGACACATCTTTTTAGGCATCTATTGATGTGATGGATTATTCATTGTTAGTTAGGGTGGAGGATAAGATTTGATAAGAAGGGAAAGCTAAGTCCTCGGTATATAGGCTCGTTTCCTATATGTTATATAAGAAATCCGGATCGTCCTTAATGGACTAAGGAATAGCTCGAATGTGGCAAAGATCCAACTCAAGAAGCACTTAGAGTGCTAAGTCTCCAGCTCACATCACAAAGCTACACCCTCAGCTCGATCTCGTCCCTGATAGAGCGAGCTTAAGCTCACCATCCCGAAGATAGGTACTTCCCCAGATCGAAGGATCTGGCTAGCGAGGTGCAACTAGTGACCTGGGAGCTTGCTAGATAGAAGACTAACTCATGATTTGCCTAGCAGACACGCGAGGCCCACCTGTAAGAGGCAATCTACGACAACTAAATTACAGGATTTAGTCTGTCTGTCTTGTCTTATATATTAAATGCCTGATGTAATACATTTTCTACATGTAAAATTACAATTGTAACCTCCTCTCCTCTATAAATACAAGAAAGAGATGAATATTAAGAGAAGAGATGCCTATATACTGAAACTCTATAGAAATATTCTGAGATCAATACACGACCGTGGATGTAGGGTTTGGTTCTATCCGGATTTGGCTGAACCACATTAAAAACCTTGTGTTTTCTATTACTCTTCCCTCCTTTCTTGCTGACTTTGCTCATTTACCATCTTCAAACCAGCTAATAACTTGAGATCTCAAATGAATCCCCTATTGGCTGGAGTTTGGGTCAGAACCAAAATTCACCGTCAATATTTTGGTGCTGTCTGTAGGGATCTCTCCTGCTCTAGTTCATTTCTTGCCGCAATGGCTAAGGGAAGAGCTACTAGAGCTTCAAATGCACTACTCAATCCTCCAGAAGGGCATGTCTCAATAACGGATTCCTCTACTATCCCTGTCATTAGCATAATCGCTAGCCTCCCCGAGCAATTTTATTCAACCAGCTATCATTGCCAATGACACCGATGGAGTGGAGATTTGGCTCCAACGTTAGGAAAGATTGCAAAACATGATGGAAGAACTGACCAAAGCAGTTACAATGTTAGCACAGGGTGTTAGGCCAAAGCTGTAGCACTTATGAATGTTCTCCAATAGTAGTGAGTTAGACGTGCAGGTAATTCTAACCAAGAGAATTCTCTGGCTCGTTGCTTGCAAGGGCAAACTCCCAGTCGCAGTCTTTGCAACCATGAGGATCAAAGATTTTAGCAATCTCCCAGCTAGCAATTTGGGGCACGTGACCCGTTGGTTGGAGAGTTATTTCAAAAAATAACCTAGTTGGAGGAGCGTCTTCGAGCTCCGAGTGAGTGAGCTCGCTACGAAGAAAAGTCACTGTTCTCCAAGGAGATCGAGACTCAAAGTCTTCCTTTTATTAAGCTTAAAGTCCCCATAATTTCATTGTACAATGGGGACTTTGACCCTTATGATCATCTGGACACATTCAATGTCCAGATGGACCTGCAAACCACTGATCCCTTGATCAAGTGTTGAGTGTTTCTGGCCATATTGGGGAGGCGTGTATCTTGAGCTTGGTTTAGAAGCCTCCACACTCACTCAATTTGTAGTTGGGAAGATTGCCAATAGAAATTTATTAGCTAGTATCGAGTGCTGAAAAGATAACTTGTGCCCCTTTGTCATCTTGCCATGGTCTTTTAGTGCAAGCATAAGTCGTTAAAGGACTACATCACTAGATTCAGGCTTGAAGCCAATCCGATAGAGAATCCATCTGAAGAAACCATGCTGGCAATGATCTCTATGGGACTTCGTAAAGATGGAAAGTTGTATAAGAGTTTGTACAAGTCCTCGATGAAGGACCTCACCGAGTTCTATGAGCGAGCTACTAAGTAAATTAAATGGGAAGAGACCTTTGACTTGAAAAGGTCTGACAAGAAGGATAAGAAGGCTAGCTCCTCTTATAGCAACAAGAGGGGCAGCATGGACAAGGGTGATCACTCTACTGAGTGGGCCACGAAGAAGTCCAAAAGTCTTAAAGGTGAGCAACCTCAGCACTTGGACCATCACAAGTAGTACAACATCCTATCAGACTCCCAAGATAGGATCTTCCTGACAGAAAGGGCCAAAGAAGACTATGGGACGCCTGCGCCTTCTAGGAACTTTTATAGGCGAAGAAACTATGAAGAGTTCTGTGCCTATCATAATGAGGCTGGTCACGACACTTTGAAATGTCAGGCCCTTAGGGATGGAATTGAAGACTTGATCAGAAGGAGTCGTCTAAGGAAATACATGGTACGACTTGTGGGGTAGTAGCCCTAGTTCCCCTAACATAATGTTGGCCAAGAGCTGGGGGGCTCGATTCGAGTTATACATTGACAATGTATCTTAAATTCTAGAATGAATATAAATGCCTTCCTCTACTTTGTTCAAAGTTGTTTGTTGATTGGCTTGATGTTATTATCTTCATCTCCTCATTCTGCCCTCTGCTATTAAGTGTTTGCACTTTTCGCAGCTTGCATGTAGCTAACTTTTCCAAGTGTTTTGTGTAATTTTATGCCAACCGTGACCTTTGGTCTAGTTGAGCCCCTCCGGAGCTCATTCTGGAGATGAATTGATGAACATTTAACTAGTCGAGGTGTGGGCTCTTTGAGGTGTGGAGACGCTTGAAATAAACTCGCTTAACTAGTTGAGTTGTGGGCTTGTTGAGGTGTAGAGATGCTCAAAATAAACTCACTTAACTAGCACAGCTGTAGACTCACTGAGGCGTGGAGATTCTCAAAACAATCTCACTTAACTAGTTGAGCTGTGGGCTCACTGAGGCATGGAGATGCTTAAAATAAACTTGCTTAACCAGCGTAGCTGCGGGCTCGCTGAGGCGTGGAGACGCTCAAAATAAACTTACTCTGCCAATGAAGCTGCGTGCTCGCTGGGGTGTAGAGGCACTCTTAAACACTCAACACTAGCGTGGCTATGTGCCCGATGAAGCATAAGGAATTAATGACCTAATTATTTGCCTAAGGCAATGAGATCACTCTAGGTCACAGCTCACATGTGATCGATTGTTCGCAACTCTCATGTGATTTTCTGACTATGCATAATCCTTTTGTAGACTCGATAGTGCTTATGTGTGAAATGTTTTGTTGTGTTTGAAAAGGTTTGGCTAATTGGCAATCTGAACGTTTCATCATAAGCTACAAAAGTTTACACTATTGCAGACGTAGAAAATTAAAGACAATACATTGAGATCGCAAAGAAGATCTTATTCATTAAAAAGCCTCGACAAGGTAAAACCACATTAGAAAGCCAAAATACAAAGGGAAAAGCTATAACTAATTTTCTTCTAAGAAGAAGGACTGGCTGTAGACGGACAAACCCTTGCTGACTAAAGTTCGTGACCTCACCCAAGTCCCCAAAATTCTTCCACCAATGATTCCTCAATGGGAAACTCTTCCTCAACCTGACTTCCATCAATAGAGAAGGAAAGAGTATGGTTGCTTCTTATTCTTCCAGCCTCTAGCTCCTCATCTGATTCATAAAGGGAGCAAATCAGCCAGTACCAAGAACTTGGTTGGCCAAACAAAGGCCTTACGACAAAGTCGAGAGGATGCAATTTGAGATCCATATGGGATCCCTCCATGTTATTAGAGAATCCATGTCTTTGAAACTCCTTATGTAACAGACCATGCACACCCCGATGGGAGGACAAAATGTTGGAATTAAGGGAGGATCATTTGAAACATTCATAGTTTCTCTGGGAAGAAGAAGAAGTGACTTCTTCTACCTTAAATAGAATCAAGACAGGTCTTATTGAAAAGTTGATGTGCTGCAAACTTACTGCACATTTTAAAAATACCGCAAGCGCACGGTGTAGTTGTAACAAAGAACCGACGAGTACGGGTC
>JANHAO010007376.1:0-20264 GCA_026873985.1 Saraca asoca
ATCAAGATCTCAATGCATTGCTTGGTTTTCCTATCCTCTTCTAAGGTGATTATCAAGATCTCAATAATCATATTAATATCTAAATTAAATGGATCCATTCAAATCAGATATCATAATAAAAATAAAGAGGAAAGGATGAGAAATGACCAGCAAATTGAATGTGAAATGAGGGAGCAAGATTTTCACATTAATCTTCAAGTGTCAACCCTTTATGCTAATACAAAGTTAGCCTTCCATGGAAGGCCGAAACTACAAAGGAAATAGGAAAGAAAAATGCCTACACTACTCTTACCAGAAAACTAAGCTAAAACTACTCTAAAAACTTAGCTAAAAACTGAACTAAAGACTTGCAACAAAATGAACTTTGCCCGGGCAAAAGAGGAGGCAGCTACAAGTAGGTAAGTAATGATGAAGGCTGGTGTAGCTAGTTACTTTCTGCCACTCTTTCTACATGTTAGGTGCTCAATGCAGACTATATTTCTCTGGCTTTTACTACTCTCCAGCTGGTTGAGTGTTTGCTGGATCAAAGGATAGTCATTTGGGCTCAAGATCCATGCCAATTGGGGGCCTTAAAAGTCCAATTCTATAGAGTCCATTTTCGTAGCATTTCTACCTCTTTGTTGTAGCTTGTTTTGCATGTCCACAATGACATTTTTAGCTCAGGAAGTCTTCATAAGAAATGTGAATTTATGTCTTAGCTTCCATTTAGGTTTAGTTTCACCTCAATTAGACTTGTATATCTCTCCATATGATCAATTGAATGTACAGAGGTCAAGCTACTCGAGACAATATTCTGGTCTTCAATTTAACTATAATTTTAGATAGGCAATTGCATGATTCAGCCTTGGAGATCTTCATGAAAGTTGTAGATCCAGTCTTAGCTTTCCTACAAGATAAGAATCACATCAATTAGATAAGTATAGCTCACATTATGACCAGATTACAGAAACTACTCAAAATGGCTGAAAATTACAGAATTTTCCAAATGATGTCAGTTGACACAAAATCACGAATACACACTAACACAGCTGAAGTAAGCGAATTCTTGGACCTTAAAATGCTAACTGAGGACAAATAAATGAGTGAAATATTTTGTTGTCACCGTCTCACCCCCAATTGTATCCTTATGATGGTGAAAAACTCATCGCTAGTTAGGTAGCGTTCCTGAATTTTGGCCAATCGGCTATGAATTACATTGATTTAATGTAGAATGGTCCCTTTGAAATAGCGTTCCACTAGGTAATTCATATAGGGATTTCAAGATTTGTCATTGATCCTAAGAAAATATTATAGGATTAGAATATGGTTCTGATAAAGGGTTCTAGCTCTCGATCAATGATTTACTGAGTCTGTTGAGCTTGTCATTCTGACGGCCTTACCACATAATCCTATAATCAACCTCTTCTAATGAGGCCTTCTATGGCATCTTTTAGTACCCAACATTCTGAGGTGGTGTGTCCGATCTCGTTATGATAAGCACAGAATTTGCTCGGATCCCTGGACTTGAAGGAAGCTCTCATTGACCTAGGCCTCCCAAAGTCTTCATTGCACCTTTTCGTAGCAAAAATCCTATCCTGCATGTCAGACAGAATATTATAGCTTTCAAAATGGCCTTCAGGTTGCTAGGGCTTTACCTTTTTTGTGAGCTGAGGACTGGGTTGTGATTGCGATTCTCATTACCCCTTTTTTTGCTCGTAGTGGGACCACTGGCATCCACTTTTTGCTTGGATTCCTTTGTTCTGAAAGTTTCTTCCTATCTTATTTGTTTGATAGCTTGCTCATAGAATTCAGCAAGATTTTGAGCTGAGGACATGTAGAGGCTTTTATATAGCTTTCCATCTTTGCGGAGTCCTGTTGAAATTGCTATTAAGATGCTTTCCTCCGAGGGGTTTTCTACGGAGTTGGCTTCATGCCTGAACTAAGCTATATAATCTTTTAACGATTCACCCTTGTGCTAAAAGATCATTGCAAGATGACAGGGAGGTGCGAGCTACTTTTTCAGTGCCTGGTATTAATCAATGAATTTTCTTTAGCATTCTTCCTAATTATTGATGTTGTGAGCCAGGAGGTTTCTGAACCATGTTCGAGGTATTCCTCCTAATGTGATCGGGAAGACAGGGCATTTGACCAGGGGGTCAATTGTTTAAAAGTCCATCTGGATATTGAATGCATCCAAATGGTCGCTTGGATCACTATTCTTATCATACAGTGGGATTACAAGAACTTTGAGTTTCTATGGGAGAGGCTGCATTTCGAGATCCACAGAAAATGGTGAGCTTTTCTCAGAGTGAGGTTAGTTACTTTGAGGTCGCGGGCGCTCTTCTAGTTGTTTCAGGCTTTAGAGGACTTCCCCCATTATCAAGTCCCATGTTTCAGGTTAAGGGGTGGAGCTTTCTGCTCGTTGTTAGCCCTCCAGTCATTGACTATCGTGATCTTCGTGAATTTCTTTCCAAGCTTCTTTACAGAGCTGCTAGAGTTGCACCATGATTTCTTCCTGTCTTTGTGCACCTGGGGCTTGTACTTGTGCCAGTGCTTTCATAGCTTCAGCCAACTATTTTACCATACCCTTAAGCGCTTGCTAAGGTTGGTGAGATGCTTATGTCTCTCTTATTCTAAGGGAGTCATTTTGTTATCGATGAGCTTTGGCAGTGGGAATGTCTACTGACTGTGCAACTGGAGTGTTTGAATTCCTCATGGTCCTTCCTCTTACCATTGTAGTTGCAAGGAACACTTCAAAAAGCAAATGGATCCCTACAGATGGCACCAAAATGTTGACGGTAGAATTTAGTTCTGACCCAAACTCCAGCCAACGGAGATGAATTCTTAGACCCAAGGCTGTCTTCTAAAGTGCAGGGATGGAGGGAGAAGGAGAAGGAGATGAAGAAGGATGGGTAGGGACAGTATTTTAATATGGTTCGGCTAAATCTGGGCAATACTGGATCCTACATCCACGATGGAGTTTTTATTATATTGAAAAGTGTTTACAGAGTTTTTTGCTTATTATTTTTCCGACCTCCTCCCCTTCTAACAATAATTCTTATTTATAAAGGAAGGAGGGGGCACATGTAATGATTACAAGCTATAGTTATGTTACATCAAGAAATGAATGTAAAAGACAGTAGAACTCTTGCAATCCATCTGTTACAGACTGCTTTCTAGGGTGTGGGCCCCTCTTGTTAGTTATAAGCTAGTATAAATCTTGTCCAACACTCAGCCTTGCTGAGTTCTTGGCTGGGCAAGGTGCTTGTCCTCTTCAAGCAGAGGTTCTCAACTCGGAGGCCACTATTGTTGTTCACGTAGTGAGCTTGGGACTGCTTCTTGGCAAGGCAAGCTTCTCATGTTCTCGCTGCATTTCCTTCTAGTGATATGCGAGATAGTGCCTGTTGGGTGTCTTCACCAAGCTAGGTAACTTAGCGTCTGCTGGGCCTTTATTGACTTGTTCTTCAAAGTCGATTTTTTCCTATAACAGATTCATTAGTTAGTAACTATTATGAATTGATTCAAGAATAAAAAGTTAGTTATTTTTGAAAGTTGGTTACAATAGCTATAAATACCCCTAACCTTATTCCAAACTCATTTAGTTTCACAACTCTCACATTTCTTCAAGTGCGGAAACTAGAGAATTATCAGAGCTTTATCAGATTTATCTTCTACCTCATTAGATTGCACAATTCAAAGTATCTAGAATCAAAATTGAGGAGAATTTCACACTAGATGTTTAAGATATTTATCTCAAACTTTGGTAATGTATTTCTTTACCTATTCTTGTTTTCTATTTCAGATTTCTAGGTTAATAGGAATCAGAGATACAAAGGAAAAGGTTGATCTTCCTTTTGTATCCTCTTTGGTTATAAGGTTAATTATAACTAGTTGAAGGTGCATTGAATTCTTAGAATATCTCTAGGTTATGAGATTGATCATAGTTTGTTAAGATAAAATAATTGTTATATCTAGGTTAGCAAGGGCCCAATTTAATTCTTGTATTCTAGGTTAACAATAGCCCAATAAAATTCTTGTGTATGAACTAGATATTTAGGAGCCTAGTTAATTCTTGTTGTTATTAATAAAGTGGTCATCTAGTTGAGGATTGATCCAATGAATGTAGATTTAAACTATGGTTTTAGTTTAAGTTAAACAACTTTAAAAATTGGTGTTCTTGTTTATTCTTTATTATATTTTATGCTTCTAGATTTACAATTATGCTATTTTGCTGTATTTTTGAATTCTACAATTTTGGTTTAATTGCTAATCTGATCTAACTGGTTAATCTTTCCTTGAAACCCAACATTTCAGTTGATTAGTTAATTCAATATTTTCTTAATCTTCTAATAAAATCTTTTTGATAAGCCTTGTAAAACAACAATCCAATCTCACTTTAAAAAAAGTATACATATTTCACAAAAGTAAAAAAAGGCAAGATTATTTTTGTCATATATTTTTCGTGACCTTTATATCCCTTACTCAATCCCAAGCTCATGAATCACAAATTACAATCAAAGATAAAAGAAATTTGTCCCAAAAAGACTATAAGGCTTTTCTTTCAAAACTCTCACTCAAAATAGATATATACGTGAAGCACATTTTCTCATAGGAATTGCACAAGAAAATTTGAAGAGAAACTATCTTGACTTTATAGCTCTAGTCACTTAAGTCTTTTGGTGTGCTTTCTTGATGGAAAGGAGCCTCTATTTATAGTAGTTATGGAGGGAGGCTTTGAAGGGAAGTGCAAATAACATGGATGATAGCTTTTGCTTCCTCTTTCTGGGTGCAACTTGTTCTTTCAACAATCAAATTTTATTTATGATAAATCCAGCCAAGAGCTAACTATAATTCTATAGTCACAGTTTACATAACTTCCAAAACAAGTTAGTACAAAGGGAATTCAAAATATAAAGTTTTTATATGTACCTCTCCTATGACAAACTGCAAAGAGCAACTTGTTCTTGCTATCTAGTTTTTCAAAATTAACTTAGAGAACAAGTTGTGGGCCAACTCGACATGTTAAAAACATTGAATTACCTTGGTATAATGCTAGCATAATAGTTAAAGCATAATGGTAATATATTTAACATGATTTCCCATAAGATTAAACCAAAAAGAGAAGATAACAAGATCTTTAAAAAGGCATTTATCTTACACCAATCAAACAAGATAGATCATTAATCAAAACTAAAAAATATTAGGAAATATTGAAACCTAAGGGATCTCACACCACCTTCAATTTTTATTGTCTTCTTGCACCTATTAAAACCAGCAATAAACTTAATTCCTTGTTTGTTTGCCATTTGGATAAGTCACCATGGTTCAATCAAAACAAAAAAAAATTATTTTTGTCAATATTTTCAATTCATTTACCATATCTATGTTCCTTGTTTAGGATTGATGTAACTAAAATCTACTACCACGATTCAAACATTTCTAACTTACTATTTCAATTAAAGAGAAGTAGTAATAATTAGCATAACTTTCCTTGTTCTTTTCATCTACTTGAAAATTTGAATAAGTTCATAGTTTTTCAATAAAAATAAAAAAATATGACTATTTTATTGGTTACATAGGTTTTTTGTTAAAAAAAAGAATGATTGAGCTTATTTAATTTATAACTTCTTTTGGATCTAATAATTCATGAAATCTTATAATATGTTAAAGTATGATAGCCCATTTAATGATGATAAAAGGTTGGGCTTTATTTAGTAGCACTTAGGCTTGAATTGATGTTTTGGGGTTTTTTGTTGATGGGTTGAATCTCTACCTAGTTCAAATTTTTATTTTAAAAGATCATTACTCTTATTACCCTAAACTATTATAAGCTCCCTATCACTCTACAGTTTATCTCCCAAAATCATATGTGATAGTTAAGGTATAAAGGATAAGTGATTTCCTGTAATCTAATCTATTCATCTGCTACTACTCCTTGAACATCTTAAGTTTTGTAAACTAATATGCTTGTAAGATCACGGATCAACTTGGAAATTCTAGGAACATACAATTTGATAATAGAATATTACCAATTGTTAATAATATTATATTATTCACATGTTACATAATGTCTGTTTGTATAGTTAATGATTGATCAAATTACAACATAACATGTTTTATAATTGTTATCAAAACCTTGTCAATTATGCAGGCATGGCTAATTTGTATGCAAATTGTGGAAATTTAGTTATTAGTGTAATTTGAAAAAAAAAATTGGATTTTAAATAAAATTTATGAATTTTGGCCATTTGGTAACACATTAATTTTTTGTCAAATTCAACCAATATTCTAAACAGTTGTTCAAATTGATTAGAGTTATTAGTTTAGGATGATAAATTAATTGAAACCTATAGAGGAAATTTTAAGAACAAAAGAAACTCTTAGCCAAAAATGAAAATTTTCCTATTTTTTTTCTCATTTTTTATTGAATTTCAAATTGTTGATTATTATTCAAATTTTGTGAAATTAGTTTAAGGCTTATGTTTAGAATGATTAGATGAAATAAAACCCCATGTTAAATGTGAAGAATCAAACTAGAATGCAACAAGAATTTTCAAAATTGCTATTGTCCATGGCTGATCCATTTCGAATTAGAAATGTCATTTTTCATTAAATTTTCTACAATTGATTTAAGGGTTCTTGTTAGAATTTTTTAGGCAACAAAATGCACATAAATTTGTGCAAAATTCATGCTAGAAAGCATGAATTTGAGCTGGGTTGAAAGGACTATTACAAACATACAAGTTTGAAAAACAAATGAAGAAGGAGATGCAATTGAGTCTGGATGCATTGCCCCACATACGGCTGTGGCACGTGAATGTCGCTTGCCATTCTGGTGGTTACAAATGGAGGTAAAAGTTGTGCCATTGTGCTCCATTTTCATAGCACTATTTTTTAGACATTTTCTTAGAAATTTTTGAAATTAAAATATTAATTATTTTTTACCTATTTTATTTAAGTGTTCATTTAAAATCATTTGAACTTAACAATTTTAGCATATGATTTCTGCACTGAAAGCTATAGTATGTATTTTTCTAGAATTTTTGAATACTATATTATAAGGAAATTATTTTTGGCATGTTTTATGATTTAAAATAAAATTTTGTATAGAAATCATTAATTCACATTATACCACAAAATTTTATGTAATTGAAAGCTCACCTATCATGAGCTCAGTCACATAAAATTTTTTTAATAGAATTATTGAAGTAATCTAACAAGATTAAAGAAGAGTACTATATTAATAATATTTAATAGCCTAGAATACAATACAAGAATTAAATATTATACTCCTAAAACCTAACTCTGATTAAGTGTTAAAGATTTTAAGAATATCATATTTAATCCTATGGGCTGCATTTAAATGGACTGCCCCTCACTTAGTCCAGCCTGTAAAAAAATATGGGCCAACCCGCTAGGCCCGCGAGCTTGAGGCCCGTTTAGCACCCCTACACAGGGTTGAGTCTTTAAAGCTTTTTCTTGTGAGCACCAATCTTGATCTAGTGCTTAGGGAAAAAGAGCCCATTGTTGATGTGAATTTTACTACTAAACAAAGAGCCAAGCTTGAAAAATGGACACACTCAAATAAAGTGTGCTTGATAGTGATGAAGTTCATAATAAACAAGACCATCAAGCATAATATTCCTAAATTAGAAAATGCTAAAGTTTTTCTCCATTTGTTGCCAAGAAATACGTCAAATTTTACATAGCTGAAAAGAGTTAATACCTCTCACTTCTTGAGAAGATGGTATATGATGGTATTAGTAGAGTGCAAGAACACATCTTGAAGTTGGTTCATTACTACAACAAGTTGAAAAGTATGTAGGTTAAACTAGGTGACAGTTACTTGATTTGGCAAGCACTGAAACTTTACCAGCCTAGTTTGATGTTCTGAAGATATCCTATAGTACCTAAAAAGGTGAATGGATAATTAATAAATTGATTTCTATGGTCCATTAGGTAAAATAAGACATGAGAAGAGAAAGATTCAAAAGTCAACTTTGTTTCCCATGGCTCAACTTCAGAATAAGGAATGAGAATGCGTCAAAGGGTCAATAAAAGAAAGTTTGCTTATGAAAAGAAGAGGGGTGAAAAAATGAACAATACAAGCCCAAGAAAGCTTAATCCAAGGGAAACCACATGTTCTATAAGAAATATGGGCACAAGAAGGTTGACTACTTCAAATATATAAAATAGGTTGAGGAAAAGAAGGAAGGTACACATCTAGCTCTAGTTTGTTTTGAATCAAACACTATTGATATTCCATCCAATACTTAGTGGTTAGATAATGGTATCATCATTCATGTAACAAATTGCTTACAGGCGTTGAGAAATTTGAGGAAACCAAGTAATGTGAAACTAATTGTCTAGCTTGAGAATGGTGAAAGAGTTCAAGTGGAGCATATAGGTATTGTTTTGTTGTGTTTATCTACTAGACATGTATTAAAATTCAAAAACACTATTTATGTACCTTCCATAAGGAAGACCTTTATTTCTGTAGTATTGTAAGATAATTATGTTATTTATATAATTTTCACAATGGAAAATTTATTTTATTTTATAATTTTTGTGTGGTTGGTACTAGTGTATTGTATGATGGATTATACAATATCAATTTGGATTCTAGTTTCATTGACTCAATAAATATAGTGATTGGAAAGAAAAGAAGCCAAACTAATGAGAAATCCTTGATATTATGACAGAGACATCTAGGACACATTTTCAAAGAGAAGATGCAAATACTCATAAAAGAAGAGGTCCTACATGATCTCAATTCTTAAACTTTGACACATGTATAAATTGCATCAATGAAAAACTTTCTATTAGAGCTAGAAATGGGAAGAGAGGGAAAAAATAGGGCACCCAGAAACTAATTCACATTAACATTAGTGAACCCATTATGCCTAATGCTATGAGTGGCTATAAATACTTTATCACCTTCATCAATGATTATTACAGGTTTGGATGGGTGGAACTACTCAGTGAAAAAGTAAAATCACAAGATGCCTTCAAGTCATTCAAGGCAGCAATTGACCTCAAACTAGGGAAGAAAATCAAATGTGTTAACTTTAACAAAGGTGATGAATATTATGGTAGGTATGATGAGATTGGGAGAAATTCAAATCCTTTTGCCAAGTACTTATAAGAATGTGGAATTGAAGCTACTTATATCATGTTTTGGGCACTAGAATAGAATAGTATTGCATAAAGAAGAAATTAGACACTCATGGACATGGTGAGATGCATGCTAGCTTATTCATCATTACCACAATTCTTATAAGGTGATGTATTGGAAATAGCTATATATATTTTGAATCAAGTTCTAAGCAACTTAGCACCTAAAACCCCTTATGAGTTAATTTATAAAAGAAAGCTTTGCCTAAAGCATTTCCATGTTTAGGGTTATGAAGCCAAGGTCAAACTGTATATTCCTTTTATAAAGAAATTTAATTCAAAAACCATTTCTAGGTACTTCATTGGTTATTATAGTGGGTCAAGAGATAATAGATTCTATTGTCTAACTCATTCAACCAGAGTGGTTGAATATAACAGAGCCATGTATTTTGAGGATGAGTTGGAAAGTGACAGTCAGGTATTACATATCACGACCTTCAAAAAGGAAAGCGTTGTAATTCCATTAGTGCCACAAATTGATAAGTTATCTTCTATTATCCCATAGGTTGACTTGGTGCAACCAATGATAGAAGATTTAGAGTCACACAAAATAATTAATGAAACTCCCTTGAAAAGGTCCATTAGAGTTTGCAGACCAATAATCTCCAATAATTATCTAGTTTACCTATAAGAGCATGAATTTAACATTAATGATAATTCTGAACCCACTATGTTTTTACAGGTTATATATGGTATCAATTCTGCTAAGTGGATTAGGTAATGAAGGATGAATTGGCATCAATGCATAAAAATCAAGTGTGGGATCTAGTTGAATTACCTGCTGATAATAAGCTAGTTGAGTGTAAATAGGTCTTCAAGACAAAACGGGATACCTGAGATGAAATTGAAAGGTATAAGGCAAGACTTGTAACAAAAGGCTACACTCACAAGGAAGGCATAAATTACAAAGAAACTTTCTTACTAGTATCAACTAAGGATTCATTGCGAGTTGTTATGGCGATAGTAGCTTATTTTGACTTAGAGCTACATTAGATAGTTATTAAGACAACCTTCCTAACTTGTGACCTGACAATGATAATATACATGAAATAGCCAAATGCTTTCTAAAAGAAAGGTAAATAACACCTTTTGTGTAAATTAAAAAAGTCCATATATGGCTTAAAGCAAACGTTTAGATAGTGGTATCTAAAATTTGATGAGATAGTGACTTGGATGCAAGGAGAATAATGTAGACCAGTGCATCTATATGACGATAAGTGTGAGTAGTTTTATGATCCTAGTACTATATGCTAATGACATTTTCCTCGCAAGTAATGACCTAAACTTGTTAACTGAGATAGAGTGAATGCTATCGATGTGTTTTGAAGTGAAAGATCTTAGGAATGCCTATTTTGTTTTGGGCATAGAAATTCATTGTGACAGATCCTGAGGTGTGCTTAGTTTATCTTAATGGTCATACATTAAGAAAGTATTGAAAAGATTCAACATGGCAATGTGTTATTAAGTTTCTGAACTTATTCAAAAGGACAAGATCTTCTTAAAGGCCCAGTGTTCTCAAACTGAATAAGAAAGAGAAAAGATGAAGAATGTCTCATGCGTCAATCATAGGTAGCCTAATGTATGCTCAAGTGTGTATACATCATGCTATAACTTTTCTATTGGTGTACTAGGGAGATACATGAGTGATCCTGTTAGAGACATTGGACTACCACTAAAAGAATTAGATGCCTTTAGGGTACAAAAAATTATATGTTGACCTATAGGAGATCAAGATATTTCTTAATTAAAGGCCACTTAGACTCAAATTTTACTAGATGTCCATATGATCATAAGTCCATATCTGGATACATTTTTATGATAACATGAGGACCTATATCATGAAAAAGTGTCAAGTAGTTACTTACGGCAACCTCCATTATGAAATCAAAGTATGTCACATGTTATGAAGCTACTCGTGAAGCTATATGGTTAAAAAAATTTATTGCTAATTTTACTATTGTCAATAGCATCTTAAGGCCCTTAGCCATTTATTGTGATAGTGCTACTACTGTTAACTTTTCTTTAAACAATAAAGTTATGCCTGTATGGAACATTTTGATGTTAGGTACCAATTTGTAAGAGATAAGATAAGCAAGCATATTACTTGTATTGAGCATGTTTCCATAGAGGGAATGCATATGGATCCATTGACTAAAAGCTTAGCAATTAGAATATATCATAATCATGTAATTAATATGGGTTTAGCTAAGGCTTTTGATCTACTAGGTTAGTGGGAGTATTGTATTTAATGTAATTACATTTGATATTTATCTTAAGATATGTATCAATGGAATATTTAAGAAATTGCCATGTATTGTTATCTGTGTACCTTATCTAGTTATGGCAAGTTATTAAAGATATATAGACCTTGTCTCACTATTGTGTTGAGAACATAGATTCCCATTTAGCATCTTGGGTGGATGCTAGGATCATTGTGTAGAGATTTATATATAATCACATCTTGTTATACACATCTTATGTTGAAATTTTGGTCAACGAGATGTAGGTGTACAATATGTATGATGTTAATATCCCTATTGGATATAATGTTCTATGCTATTTGACATTTATGATCTCAATTTAGACATATAGGTGTAATAGTGCCTTAACTTACTTTGACATTTATTATAGTGGCCACAATTTCTGAATTATGTAATCCAAATGAGAGATTGTTAGAATTATTTTTAATTTAAAAGTCCTTGTAAACCTAATAATTCATGAAATCTTATAAAATGTTAAAATATGATAGCCCATTTAGTGATAATAAAAGGTTAGGCTTTATTTAGTGGCACTTAGGCCTGAATTGATGTTTTGGGGTTTTCTATAAATAAGTCAGATCTCTAATCAGTTCAAGTTTTTATTTTATAGGGTTCCTACTCCTATTACCCTAGACTGTTGTAAACTCCCTATAACTCTGTAGTTTTTCTGCTAAAATCATCTGTGATAGCTAAGGTAAAAAGGAGGAATGATATTATGTAATTTGATCTAATTTGCTGATCTATTTATCTAATGCCCCCCTTGATCATCTTGAGCTCTATGAACTAATTTGCTTGTAAGACCATAGATCAACTTAAAAATTCAAATAACGTGCAACATGGTTATAAAATGTTACCAATTCTTAATAATATTATATTATTCACATGATACATTATGTTTGTTTACATAATTAATGATTGATTGGTTTACAACATAAATTGATTTACAATTACATCTCTTAATTAATATTAAACAAGAAATTTTCCCCATAACGAATAATGCAGCTATAAAATCCCACAATTGATTTACATTATTGTGCTTTTTCTTTGTCGCCTTTTGATACATTTGAATAAGTTCATAGTTTTTAATAAAAATTAAAAAATATATGACTATTTTATTGATTAAATAGGTTGTCCATTAGAAAACATGAATGATTCAGATTATAGTTCTTAATTAATATTAAACAAGAAATTTTCCACATAATGAATAACATATATACTATAGTTAGCTATAGAATCCCAATATTGATTTACATTAGTATGCTCTTTTTTTGTCACCTTTTGATACAACACCAATTTTTATTATAATCACTTCCAGTTAAAACTCATCATCTCCAAATAAATTTCTTTAAATAGGAAGTTTGTAATGTTTCACTTTAATTGCATACCCAAGCTTTTGTCTCAAAGTGACATTAATAATTAATTAAATAGTACATTTGATTTGTCACATGCTTTGGGCCTTTGTATTAATTAACAAAGGGTAAATTATATAAAATTCCCTTTAGTTATTGGTGATTGTGACATAATCCCTTGAACTATGAAAATGTATAAATGACTTATGCTAACTTCATAACCTGTGCATTTAACCCCTTCCCATTATTCATCCATTCAATGAATCTAAGTCAATAAGCCATATATCTATCACATAACTAATAAACACACACCAAAATACATCTCTATCTGTATAATTCACTATTTATAAACATTAGAGTTCTTGCAACTTTTTTGCTAGCAATTCACGGTTATGCAATCTGAATTGTGTAGTGAAATAAAAATTTTAAAAAACATTGCCAAATTTCCAAAGCAAAGATCGGTTAGGCATTATTTGAATTATAAGGAAAACAACAAGAACAAAAAATATACCTTTCTTCTAGTTGAGATGTTTGAAACTTCAAGAAGGTTTGCAAGTATAACTCTTCTAAGGTAGTCCACACAGTCGACCTTCACTCTATACTCCCCTATGCTTTTGAGAAAATGAGCTGGATAAATTTCTCATGGTTTTGGGAATCTCAACACATGTGAAAAATGAATAATGGTGTGGTTGTCATGGCTTTACCTCTTTATAAATTAGGGTTTCATAAACCCTTATTAGTTATTGCCTAATGCTATAAGTAATTTTATAAATTCTTATTAATTATAGCCTATTACTATAAGCAATTTCACAAGCCCTAATTAGTCATGGCTCAATACTAAAAAGTGATTTTAATTAATTAAAATTCATCTAAGCCTATTTGCTATTTTATAGATCAATTAAAAACAACTGTGCATACATTCGACCTAATGTGCATGACCTTTCAGGCTCATCTTTAAACTAGTAATAGGACATGATTAATGTAAATCATTTTAATTTAATGTTTAGAATTAATCTCATCAATGCTAAATCCCATAAATCATTATTAACATCTAACAACATGTCATAAAGATCTAGTTAACGTAAATTATAAATGTGAGAAATTTCAATAGTAATTACTATACACCATAGTCCTTTCATCATATAATATGTTGCACTTGGGAGGCACAATGTATTAGTTGAAATCCTAACTACTTTGTACCCAATCCATAATTCATGACTTATTATGTGAAACTCATAAAATTCCTTTTCTGATTTCATTATACCTTGGTCAAGGATTTCCAAGTTATGATTCTTAAGATAATATATGACATTCTCTTCTCTTTGTGAAAAGTGATGAATAAGATATTAACATTCACAAAATTTCATACATTATAGAGTTACACTCAATGACGTCCCCTGGATCACTCCTAGGAATAAGGATAATATTACACTATAACATACCATAATGTCTTAAGTTAAAGACCCAACTTTGCACCATTGCAATATAAGAAATCCACATTGACTAGCACCCACATATATGTGCTAGTGTCACCACACAATGCCTATGAAAAGAGACATCCTCCTTATCAAGCATGCATCATATATATTAGTGTATCTGAGTCATTAGTATCTATTCCTAACTATACTAGTGTTAGAAATATGTTTCATGATGCTTTTTCCCTTAGGGATGAATAAATTACCTTGTTATTAGCAAAAGAAAAAAGAATCAACTTGATTTATGGACTTTATCAAACGTAAATAATAATTACATTATTGATAAAGAAAGAGAGATTATATTTTATTAAAAGTTGATCAAATAAAATTAGAAGATTACAAAATGTGCTTTATTATATTGTATGTTTATCAATAGAATTCAACATTTGTGAAATATTGGGGGTCCAACCTTAAAAGTCAAATATGTCAACTGATACCAATATCTTCATTGCAACAAATTCCTTCAAGGATAAAAATGCATTTTATAGAGCATTAATTAGGTACATAATGAGCATATGTTTTATTATGTTAAATATAGTGAACTAAAGGTTATCAAAGGGGTTATGTGCACCATCTATGAAAATTTATGGAGGTTATTTACATGTTTTCATAATTCAGGAGTTATATATACATCACTAATAGTTGAAAGGGATTTCATGTAATTTATCATTAATAAATGATTGAATGAGGGCCTATATAGTATAGCATGAGATAAATAATTTTGAGTATAATACATGAATCTATTTCGGTTTGCTAATGGATATAATAATACTAGTGGAGTCTTTGTACCATGCATGGAATGAAGTAACATATCAACCTAATTAAAATCATTTCAATTTTAAATAAAGATAACATAAAATTTAAATAAATTATATGATCAATATAATTGAGTTTAACTATAATATATACCAATATAATATAAAATAAATCAACATGATATAGATTTTTGTGTTAATTATTCAAAACAATAATATAAATTAAAATCTATGACCTTTTTTTAAAAAAAAAAATCACTTAGATGTTATAACTTTCTTATTCACATTACATTTAAATATATTATGAATCATTCAATTACTTAGACGAATAGAAAAAAAAAATTTATGAATAATTTTCTTATCATTAAAATAATAATTTCAACCAAATTTTAAAACTACAATTAATGCAAGTAAACTCATTATTCAAGTTATAAGATAATGTAAACTTAAAAGAAAATTTTGCCATGATGCAGTAACTGATTCATACAATGTTTGGATAAGGTGAAATATATTCAATCACAAATGAGAGTAACTCAAACTTGAATAAAACAAATATAAATAAAGCTATCTTAGTGATATGAAATATTGGAACATCATGTAATTAATATATATGAAATTATCTTGCTTGGTTTGATAAAATTTTAATGCAATAGAAAATTTAACTTTAATTATATACTTATGCATAAAAGGTACGAAAATAAATAGATAATGAAAAGTAAGTTTGATGATAAGGTACATGTCAAACATTAAATTAACATAACATATAAATATCTACGTATATAACTTTTCTGAAAATTTTTAACTAAAGATATTAATGTTTTTTTTGTTAATGGTGTGGGTAAATGAGAGCATGGAGAGAAGAAAGATAAGGGAATGTTGTTTATAAAAAGCATTGTTAATGACAATCTCATTTATCTATTTATATACATTTTTATATAATTTTTTTAAACTATCCTTATTTAAGTTTTTTTTATATAGATTATTTAAGTATTCTTTATTTAAAATCGAACTCGTCACATTTTAATTTTCGTTCCATACTCTTAATATCTTTTAAAAACTCATATTATACAAATCATTTTACACTTTTAAAATAAATTTCATGTTACCAAATTCTTTTTTTTTTAATAGCTTGTAAAGAAATTTTTTTCTGCTTCTACCATTAAATTCTACCATTAAATTATAAATATTTCTTATTTGATTAATTCAAATACTAATTTAAATTTCATTCTATATTAGATAAAATTCTCTAATTAATTCTTCTCAATTTGAGCCCATTAATAGTGGACGCTTGTTGCATGTCATAGGTCTTTTTTGGATACTAGTAAAAAAATTTACTATTGACAAAAATTTTACTATTGACAAAATTTAATTTAGAAGAATTATTTTAATAAGAATGAGTTTATATTTGCCAATGAAAATTTAAAATTGTTTTTGAGTGTAAAATGACTTGAAATATATAGAATATTATATTAAAATATTAGTAAAATACAAAAAATAAGATTAAAAATGAAAAGTTAGAAGAAAAAAGTAAGCTAGAATAAAAATGAAGTGCATGTTTGGGTTTCATCCAAAATTAATTTTGGTAGAAAAGTGAATAACTTTTGTGTTTGATAACCTAAATTCAAAATTACTTTTGCCTCAAAATTAATTATAAAAAAGAGTAAAAATTTCTCATTTCTATTTCACTTTATTTTAATTTTTCTGAAAATTAATTTTGAAACAAAAATATAGGAAACTAATTTTGAATTCGGTTTCCCAAATATTATTTTTGCTTGCTTTATTTTACACAACTTGCATATTCTTAATGTTTATTTATTATAGTTTTCATAAATGAAGTTTTATATTTTGTTATTTAATTAGAAGATTAAGTTAAACTTTTTTAAAACATATTCAATAAATTGGTACTGACAAAATAGATATGTACGAGATGTGTTTTAATTATATGTCCCTATAACATTTAAAATATTTTAAAGTAATATTTAATATTATTAAATATTTTTAAATTAATCAATATTGAAAAATAGCATTTAAACATATCAAATAATTTCAAAAAAAATCAATTAATTTCTTTCAAATTAAAATATCATAAATTAATTATATTTTGGAATACGATTAATGCACAACTATTTTAAACCAGCATGGACTAAAATGTCTACATACTTTTCAAATATCAAATATTGAAGAGTCTAGCAACATGTAACAATCATCAAATTTATAAATATTTATGCATTTCTCCATCTATACATTACAAAATAATATTTTTGTAACAACTTGTGAAGATAGATTTAAAATACTAATGATGTCATACTCCTATTCAATTTGGATTCTAACCATGTGGTTTTAAATTTTCAAAGCAACTATATATTTAGTTTTAGGATAATATTCAGAAATATTCTCTTATAAATATATAAATGGGTGTAAAAATGATTGAAATCTAAACTTCACATGAGTATATATTTTTTAAATATTATATAAAATTAAAGAAGATTCAAATAAAAAAGAAGAAAAAAAATTCTTAATTGAAACTTGCATACCAACAACAAAAATAATATGTCAAAAACAATCAATGGTTACAACTTTGCTTTGCCTTCCTTACATTGTTGCTTCTTTTGGCTTATCATTTCCGATAGAGTGACCTCTGAATCTTGTTACCAAGCATACCAAAAAACTTTCAATAAGAGGACTGTAATTGGTGACTCCTTATTTTCCAATAGTCAACCAAAGATCCAAATCAATCTAAATTCAGTAAAGGCAAACTACCTAAGCAAAGAAAAAAAATTGAACTAAAAAAAAAAGGGAAATACATATTATTGTGTTTTCTCATGGTTAAAATCTTTAGACTTTAAACTGAAAAATAACTAATAAACAAATCTTGAATACATTTCATCAATCCTTAAAATTAGAAAACACAACGTCAACATGAAAAAAATGATGAAATAAAAATTTCTGCATCCTATAAAATAATGTACACAAATTATAAATATAATTTTTTAATCTAAAATTGAAGAAAAAAAAAAGATAACAATTTATTGATAGAGCTAAATTTTAGTAAAAAGAAAAAATAAAAGAAAGCAAAGACCATGTAACTAACCATATTAAGAGATATGCCTCACCCTTATTGAGTAGTAGTTTAACTCATGCTAATGCATAGGTTTGTGCAACAACTTTTATATTATCAAATCAAACTTCAATCGTTAGAAGATTAAAAAAAAATCCAAAATAAGGTTTAGTGTATGAGAAATCAAGAGTCTGAGAAGAAAAGTGCCATTTTGCATTCTTTTTGTGCTCTTATGTGCACAAATTTAATTAGGTGAAGATTCGCATGAAGATGACAAAAAAATGAAGGTTGGAGGATAAGAAGGCAATATATAAATAATGAAATACATAGAAAGAATGAACTCAATGTCTTAATGGTCATTTGAGTTTAATACTAAAAATTAGGAGTAATTTATGGAATAAAATGTGTCTTTTATCTTTATTTTGTCATAATTGAATTTATTACAATTTTGAATATTATGAAATAAAAATGGTCAAATGTCAATGATCCATAATTTATTCATAATCAAATTAATTATAATTTATTATTGTAATAATTAATATATAGAGAAGATATTGGGTGTGAGTTTCTAAAATCACAAAATATGGAATATTGCAAAGTAATGTCAAATTGATTTTTTTAGTGAAAATTAATTATTTAGATAAAATATAACTAAAATTTCAAAATATACAATAGTTATGACATGTGTTAAAGAGGAAGACAAATTATTTAAATAAGGTATTTAATTATCTATTGATGTTGGAATTTGGTTCACGTGGAGAGTCCTAGATTCCAGCCAACGAAAGTGAATTTATGGACCCAATGCTACTTCCCGAAGTGTGAAGAGATGAAGGGAGAGGAAGAGGAAGAAGGTGGCACAATGTTTTTAACGTGGTTCGGTTAAATCTGGGCGATACCGGACCCTACATCTACGGCAGAGCTTTTATTAATATTTGAAATGAGATTTTTACAGGATTTTTGGTATACAAGTTTTTCGGCCTCCTCCCCCTCTTCTAACAATGTATTCCTATTTATAGAGGAAGGAAGAGTTACATAAAATAATTACAAGCTACAGTTGTGTTATATCAAGAAATAAATGAAAAAGACAAATAAACTCTTACAATCCGGCTGTTGCAGGCTTCTTTTGCGGGATGGGCCCCTCTTGTCGGCTGTAGACTGGCATTTGTATATATCTGCCGCTGGGTATTGCTTTACTGTGCGAGATGTGCACTATCCCAAGTTGGGGTTCCCAGCCCAAGATCGCTGTGGAGGATTATTGTAGCAAGCTTGGTGTTGTTGTAGCGGAATAGCAAGCTCAAGCAAGGTTGTCAGCTGTCTAACGAGCCGATTTCACGATGACTTCATCATGTCACTTTCTAGCGGTATGCGAGGTGGAGCTCGCTGGGCATCCTTAGCGAGTTGGGTGACTTAGCCTCTGTCAAGCTCGAGTTTGTCTTATTCTCGTAAGGTCGTTTTTTGCCTATAACATAAGCCCCCCAACTCTCAGTTTACTTTGCGAACTGGGAGTTGCACTTTTTCTACAACTTTGTTCATATCTCCAGTCAGAGTCTTTACTTCACTGGATTTTCATTTCAGACTTCTTATCTATCTTTTCATTTCTGCTTTAGGCCATGCTTTCTTCTGTTGGCAAATATCAGCCGTTGGTGTGGCACTGCCATTCGTTTTGGGTCGTTAGATGAAGATTAGCCAGATGTCTTCTAGACTCTTCGATGGATCGAGCTAGTTCTTTTATACCCTGAGGGACTTCTTCTTTTCCCTAAAAAAAGTTTAATGGAAGAGGCTAATGAACCCCTTATGTTTTCAATGTCTTGGCTTCTGATAAAGCTTATTGAGACATGGATAGCCTGTTGCAGAGTGTTTGGAGGCATGGATAGCCTGTTGCATGTGGCTTCACCACAAGATTCGTCTAGCGTGCTCCTGGGGAGTCTTATGCTAATCTTGGACTATCTTCCCCGGCTCCCTTCATAGAATCCAGCATGGCTGTTAGGACTCTTGGTGTCCTTTTGAGCTACGCTAGGTTTATTCCAAGAGGGATCGCTGGCTGGGTATGGGAAGACTACAAGAATGGAGTTACTGGTCTTCATACTGGTGAGAGTTTGCCTTCTGATTTAGTTAGCTCATCACTTTCTATTCGGAATGGTAGTATTAGGCTTGTAGGCTTCTTGCCTTTGTTTCTATATTTCTTCTTCATCTGATGTAATTTTGCCTCTTTGAGG
>JANHAO010007377.1:0-20230 GCA_026873985.1 Saraca asoca
ATTATGTCTCAAATGTTCAACTTTCTTAATATTTAATCTGTTTCAGGATTAATTTTTATTATATAAAGTCACGTTAATGATATGATATTAATCCAAGTGGTCCCACTGTGCACGTGACATGCCAAGTTTTTTTAATTAGATTCCAAAGCTTTTACCTTATTGGCGTAAAAAAAGCATGGTAAGTATAAAAGTTGTTACTTTAATTAACAGTGTCATTAGTCCTTTTTTGACTATCTAGTCTTGCATAAATACAGCGGTAAAAGTGTAAATAACGACATGAGAGTCAAATTGATTACTGATAGCCCATTATGTAAAATGGGCCTTGCCACAATTTAAATAATTGTCCCACATAAAATTTAAAACCCAGATCAGTCCATACTTGACTGAGTTGGTTCAAATTCAATCAGCTTTTGGGCCCAACCTTCCATTTCCAATTACCCAACTCAATCCTTTCTTCTGCCTACACTTATATTTGTGAGGATGGACACGGGTCCAAAACAAATCACTTTTCGAAATAAGGGCCCAGCCCACTTTACACATAAAATAACTTTTCTTTCACTTGTCATGTAAATGTCTTTGGATTGATTATGATTACATGAGAAAAAAATTCTTGTTTTCTCTTTGTTCACTCTTTTGGCCCGAGCTTCTACAAAAAAGAGCCAAACACTTATTAATAACCTCAACCTATTGAAAAGATGCTTCAAAAAATAGAAATAAATCATCCACGAAAAAGAGATGTGAGATCAGGGGTCATTCTTCGTCAATGTGATAGGCTCCCACCAATTCATTTCAACAGTATGAGTAATTTCCTGAGCAAGTCTTGTTTGAATACATGACACACGAAAATAAGGGAAAAGAGGATCTTCTTGAAAGATACCTCTAGAGAAACTAAAAGACTCTGTCACTTCCCCCGTTCCAAAGGATCTACATTCCACAAGTAGAAACACATTTCAAAATTACTGAAATAAAATGGCTTCCAAAACCAATATCAGAGAGAGTATCAGCTAAAAAATCCCAACTTAAGCAATCATAAACCTTTTTTAGATGAACTTTGATATTCACAAAACCTTCTCCATTCTGCTTCTATCTCATTGAAGAATGACTTAATTAAGAAAATAATTAAGGTTTAAGAAAAGGGAAAAGATAAAGAGAGATAAAAGAGAGAAAATATCATTAAATGAAATAAGATAATTAAAATTATATAAAGACTTGATTATACATTTATACTCCTCTATTTATATAGAGATTATACAAAAGGTAAAGTTCTAATAAAACTCTATCTTTATTTTCTATTTCTTTCTTTCAAGCTTAAGCTTAGAAAGCTCAAATTTGTTACATAAATTTTAACTCTAAAAAAAAAATACAATAAAAATAACTATAAAGAAAACTTAGATTTCAAACTACCAAAATAGCTTGTCAACAAATACAACATGCAAATAACTCCCCCTAAATGCGAAGTGATCTAATTGTTACTGAAAATATCATTGATTTAGAACATGTGAAAAGAAACCGGTGGGATAGTTGTTGGACTATAAACCAAATCATGAGAAACTAGATGGACATAGACAAGTTGTCCTAGACGTCCCACTATAACAGCAAGAGAGCTTGGCTACAAATAAGTAGGTTTAGTTAGAGCAAGAGCATAATTTGCAACATATTATACAGGTTATGCCCTATGTGTTAGTTGTCCAACAATAGGTTTTGAGAACTGAGAACAATTGCCAGCAATTACTGTTATCAAGTTACCATATTGAGTAACCTTAACAAGCATAGAAAACAAACACACAAAATTATTGAGTCCAACTTCTGGTTGAATAGCAACAACAGTTACCACAAAGAGTTATTTCGTATGCAAGCCATGTTTGCAACTATTGGCATGGTAAGAATTGTCGGGATAGGATTTACAAAGGATGGGGAGAAAGCTTTAATTGCTAAGTTCAATTTGATTTCCTTGGCATTCTTAGGAGCACATGCTTCAAGAGGCTTTGTAGGAAAATTAAGTGACTCTGAATTGAGATCCATATCATGTGTGGCAGTTGTAGTAGCCAACTTAGCTGAAACAAACCTTTCATGACATCAATCATTAGCTTTAACAGATGCACAAGCATCATTATTAGATAACCCTTTAATGCAAAGCTTTAATGTCATATGATTATGCCCATGCTTAATAGCCTTAACTTGGGCAATGACACACATTTGCTTTACAGGGAGCAATTGGAAGACTATTAGAAGGATCTAGAGTTGGTGCAATCATTTGGACAGAAGATGAGCCACCTAAAATTTTTGTAGGAACTTTTTTAGTGTCTATCATGTGAAGATGTCGATGACAATTGAGAATTATCCGCCATATGTTTATGATAGACAAGTTGTAGAATTACATGCGGAAGCGGTAGCTATAGATGATTGAGCTTGTTGAAAAGCCTTAATTGAAGAAATTATTTGTACTCGGACTCCAATAATACATCAGATTGAGAATTTTGATTGTTTGCTTCATCTTTAGATTGTGCGATATTTGCTAATTTATTCCATTTCTTAGGGAAACCATAAAGAAAGTAACAATAATGTTATGTGTGCCCAGGCTTCTTCAGTGAGTGCAATAAAGATGATCACCTCTATTATCACGGCTTCTCCCTCTATTATAAGAACTAGTTTGTGAGATCAAGGCTGATATGTCTATAGGATCTTGGGTACTTAAAAGTGTACAGAGTAACCTTGAAATCAAACTTCTAATAATAGGAATTTCTAAACTGGTAAGGATTTGATTACGCACAGAATCATAGTTTGGATGAATTCCAAGGAAATTAAAAACTATACATAGTTAATCCAATTTTGTTTTTCATTTTTTAGTATCAGTTGTGACAACTAATTGTTTGATTTTAGAGATGACAATTTGACCTTTGGTTAATGTCATGACCCATAACCCTAGTCATGATAAATGTGAATATTAACCCTTTTGTTGATAATCATTGGCCTTTATCATTTAATCCTATTTATAGTCATATCAGTTTTTTCTAAATATATTCATTTGAATCTCATTGGTTAACCCAAAGATAATAAGCTATATAAAGAAGGACAAGCACATACAGAATAAGCATATATCATAATTTACGCTGGTATTGCCCAATAAATACATGCTAGATTGATATATGGTTCCATGATTTACATATAGTTTTCACAATCCCTAAGACTTGAATGTCATTTCCAAAACTACCCTATGTCCTTCAAAAACATGGCAATCAAAAGAAGTTAGATCAACCTATGTTTTATTATAATTTCAAAAGCATAGGTTAATATAACTAAGCTTTGTAGCCTTTCTATTTACAAGTTTTTCAAAAATTTAGTAAAATATAAGGTTTGATGGTAGACCATTATGGGTCAAACCATCCTATGACCATCATGAGAAGGATATTAGGCAATTCCATGGGAATGATCTCCACCTTGTAGAGTACCTCACACCTTACTAAATTCAAAATAACAATGTAATAGACTCTAATCTCATAGACTCCTAATAGACTCATGATAGTGGTGGAGAAGGTGCTAGATGTGATTTTTATTAGATCATTGTTCATGCTTACTTTTCTATAGGAGGATTAATTATAATATCTTGAGATTTAAAAAAAAATTCATAGAAAAGTGAGCTTGGAGCTCTGTGAGATAATTCATACCAAACCTATGAATTCATCCAACCAAGACTACACACACACATACGCGCGCGCGCGCGCACACACACACACACACACATATATATCAACATCATATCCAAGCAATTATTTCTTATACTTAATCTTATACACCTATCATTAGATTTCAAAGACTCACCTCCAAGTGGTTTCATATTACATCGTACCAAGTACGTTATATTGAATCAGAGTTCTCAAGGTCTTAGGCTATTCAATATCATTATATCACATTTTAATATTTCACAAAATGATAAATAGGTAAAAGTAAAATGCATAAAAGTAATAAATCTCTTTGTTACTTTGATCCGACTTTATCTCGTACAATCCTAACCTTATTCCATTCATTATATTAGAACGCACAGATCTAAGATTTAATTTATTATTCTTCTGTCACAATTAATCATTCACATTTTAAGTCTCATAAGAATTTTTAAGTATTCAATAATATAAATCTCATAATAAAAACACTATCATGTTTACATCAACACATTCCATCATCATTCATAATATCATGTTTCATTCCAGATCTCATGAAAAGTATCAAACATTAAGTAATATGGTTCTTACAATAACTATATCATGACATTCTTATTCAGCCATAATCCTAGTCATATGAGTTGCATCTATTGTAAATGTGCGATACATTCTTTGTTTCTTCATATGACTATTATAATTAATTTTACACTAATAATATATATTGCCAATTGTTAAATTCAATAATATTAGATTATAAACACCTATTTAAGACTTCTTAGTTATTACATTTGCTTTAGTAGGGTTTATATAAGATTAAATCAAGGGAATAGGAAATGTCTTAGAAAGAAGTGAAGTTGGGCTGAAAAATGTGAAAATATCTGAAGATGTGATTAGAATCACTAGTAGGATCATCAAAGAAATTCGAGTAGAAACGCGATTAAGATCAAAGAGTTTAATTGTGAAAGATTTGACTTGACTCAAGGAAATCCAGTTGAAAATGTGAGTCTGCTAATCAAATGTGTAACCATTTGGGAAGTCCAAATACAAACATGATTAGAATCACGATTAGGATTTAAAAATAGGGTAGGAAGATTTGATTCGAATCAGAAAAGTCTAATTTAAATTTCAATTTGGATCGTATATACAAAATTGCTGGGTCAACTAATCATTTACTCCATTAGCCATGAACCAAAGTTTGACAAAGTTAGCCTATGAGGAGTAATTATTGTCATTCAAATTTTTAGTACATATAGTTGGGTGCTTGAAAAAGAAAGAAAAAAGTTATTAGTAGGTTTGAAGTTTAGTTAGTTGTCTGAGGTATTATTATTGTTTAAACATGTAGCCATTTTTTTAATTTATTTAATCAGTTGTCTCTATGATTGACAATATAGAGAAAAAGATCACAGCAGAAACAAAGTTGAAAGTAGAATAGAAAATGGGTGGAGATCATTTGAGTTGAAAGCCAAAAGAGTAGAAGTTGGCAATATAAATAGAGTCCCTCAATGTTAAGGCTCTGATATTAAGTTGATAAAATAATTAGGGTTTAACAAAAAAAAAAGATAGAGAAGGGCAAAGATAGAAAATATTATTAAATAAAATAAGATGATTGAAATTAAATAAAAACTTAACTATGCTTCTTTATTTATATAAAAACTAGACAAGAGGTAAAGTTATAATAAAACTCAATAACTTATTAACTTATCTCTAGTATTATAGGATATCTAAATAACTTAGTGACATATCAATTATAAACTTTATCTCCATCTTCTTACAAACTTCTTAAGCAATTATTATGTTATTTGTACTATAATGACCAGGGATAAAACTACATTGAGTAGGAGAAATTAGGGTATCCATGTCTCTTTAATCGAAGAGTAATCATTCATAATAATTTTATAGATCATATTACATAGACTTATAGGACAAAAAATGCTTTAAACATTCCAGATGATCTACTTTAGGAATAAACACCAATAAAGTTTGATTAAAAGAAGCTACTTTAGATGGATTATGACAAACAACATTAATAAGCTCACATATTGAAGGTTCATCTACATCTCACCAGCTTTAAAAAAATCGCAAGCAAACCATTTACACCTAAAGCCTTAAGTGGACCCATACTAAAGATAATATATTTGATTTCTTTATTTATGAAAGGAGCCTAGATGTTTCTTAAGGCCTCTTGATTAATACAAGAAAAGGCTTTTCTAATAGGTGAAGGAGAGGAAATATCATCTCCAGAAGAATGCAAATTTTGAAATAATTAACTACCATTATCTTGAGATTATTATCATCATTAGCCTAGACATCACAATCATTCATAACCATTTCAATTTTGTTCCTCTTCCTTTTGATAATTGTGAAATTATGAAATTTTTTTGTATTTCTATCTCCACATTGCAACCATTTACAATAATATTTTTTTGAAACCAAAACAATTCTTCTTGCTTTAATAACTTCTCATGATCTAACCATAAATTAAATTGGAGTTTTTTTTTTAAAAAATATATTATCTCTTTAAGCTAAAGAATGGTTGATGCCCTAAAATCAAGGCATTATTGTCCTTTTTTTATGAAAAATATTTCCAAAAGAATTTCTATTCCATTCAGAGATAGTCTTAGTAATAGAATTTGAAGCATATGTCTAGTGCTTTTCCTGGATCCAAGCATTATGGACAACTTAATGGAAACACTTATCCAATAACCAAGTTGCTTGAAAATGAAATGAACGAGAGCTCTTGGTAGTTGGGATATATAATCTGAAATCCACTAAAATAGGTCTATGATCAGATATAAAAGGAGACAAATGAAAAATTGAAGCATTTTTAAACATGTGCCTCCAGGGAAGATTGGCCACTGCCTTATCAAATTTTTCCTTCATGTCTCTACCTTTTCTTGTAAATTTAAGCCCTTTAAAACTAAGTTTGAACATTTTACACTCATTTAAACAAGACATAAATTGACTTATGCTCCTCTAATTAGGCTCTACACCTCCTTATTTTTCATTACTACTAAGATAAGTGTTACAATCCTTAAAAACAAGCCAAGGTTCAATAATATTACTTGCTAATTAAGCAAATTAATGCCATAAAATCTCTTGATCAATAGGTCTTGGAGAAGCATTGACATCTATGAGTAACCAAGAAGTTATAGAATTCAGAGTTCGAGCATAGAAGTATTGATGGTGAACTTGAATAATATTTATATCAAAAGATTCATTATTCCATATTAACCAAATGCCATCAGACTTACCAATCAGGTCCACTTTACAAACTCCCTTAAAAAAATATTATTAATAATTTTATCAACTTTCAACCTATATATTTTCAATTCCATAGTAATACAAATTCCCACATGATTCATTCAAATAAGATCACACATTAATTTTAGGAAAGTAATAGGACCACGCTCCTGACAATTCCAAGAAATTATATTCATAAATAACAGAAACATAAGTGAGATACTTACATCTCTTGGTAGTATACTTGAGAAGTTCCCAAAACAATAGCAACTTCATTGTTTACCATAATCTTTAAATGCTTGTCATACATCTTCATTAACTGAACAACATGACTTCCATTAGGTAGCTTGGGTGGATGTCCTTGAAGATGAAGATCAGGAGGTGTTTCTGGCACCATGACTATTGCTTGGGAGGAAGAAGATGGAAGACTTAAGATCAACGTATTACTTTTATTTACTTAAGTTGCATATTGGGCTTCATAGTTTTTCCAACCTTGCTCATAAAAACCTATATCCCAGGTGCTTCCCTAATATCACTGGCATTATCCAAGGTTTGCAAAACTCTTTACATTCTTTTAAAGAAACATTGATCTCAGGATATAGTGGATCCTCTTCATTAATAGTAACATTCTCTTCACCACTAATAGTCTCCTTCCCATAATCTTCCACCATTAACTCATCCTTACTATCATCATTATGACCTGTATTGATCCCCATCAAAGAGTCCTTATGCAATATCAGTCTATAGGATTCATTATCCTCTCTTTACTTCCCAAAATTGGTTCTATCACCTTTAGAATTCACTAACAAGTTGATTTCCCTTTTGAGCATTGCAACTTCTATCAGTTATTCATTAGACAAACAACCTTAGGCCTTTTCATATTGTGGGATAATTAATCTTCCTCCTCACCATAAAGCTTTCATCTAACCTTAAATTCAGACATGTGTTCTCCCGTATTGCAAGCTAATCAATTTTATTGTTGTATATTTGGTTCCCAATAGCTATAATGTTTCTTGCTACATCCTTTAGCATGAATTGTATTGAAGAAAGTCGCAATTCTTTGTTTGACAAATTACATTTATATTTTTGAGATTTAATATAATTATACTCACATCCATTCTATTTTAAAAAATATACACTTACCTCTCTTATTTTTTTTTTTTTTGAAGTAGAGAAAGTGAACATATGTTTAGAGAGAATGGGAGATGAGCATATATAGAAAAGGGAGATTAGTATATATATTTGAAAATAGAAGATGTGTGAGTGTAATTATACTAAATTTTATGGGAATGAGTATAATTTGACATGTATTAAATTTTGATTTTTTAGGCCTATCAAAATTAACCAAAGCACAGATTTAGATGGGTAAAATCATTGTTTATTTTAAATGTTGGCCTATGCGGATCGATCCACATAGACCGAAATCTAAGTAGATCTGGTTTGGATGGAGCGAACCAATCCATGGAACACCATCATGTTTTTGTTTTCCTTAAGTAGCTTAGCCCATTCAGTATCATATAACTGAACAGAACTTTGAACCCAAATTTTTCATAACCCAGTAATTAAAAAAAAAACTACCTATAACCCCTTCATCAGCTATTTGCTTCATTGTCTTTGATGCCATCTGAGCAAGAGCAATAATGCTGTGCCATGACATCATTATCATTTGCTTATCACTA
Source organism: Saraca asoca (assembly GCA_026873985.1). Lineage (NCBI taxonomy): Eukaryota > Viridiplantae > Streptophyta > Magnoliopsida > Fabales > Fabaceae > Saraca > Saraca asoca. The sequence goes on from JANHAO010007377.1 coordinate 8,576, forward strand.
GTGTGTTACATTGTGTCATGGGTTAGTAGCTTTTCTAACCATACCATACAATGCATGATGGCAACTCTTGCCCAAATGTCAATTTTCTAATAAACTTAATTCTCACTTGAATATATAAATAGGTATTATGGATTTTGTCACCTATACAACTAAAATCCTATGTGCAATATGTTTGTAGGCAAACATGAATGTGTAGTCAAAATATCAGCACATACTAAGTCTCAAAGAACATATCACATAAGTAGCTTCTAATGTATATTAAGAAGAGACTTTTTTTAAATAAGGAAAGGATAATTCTATTTTATTAATTTATGCTTTATTACATAGTTTTGAGTATGTAAGAGGAGTTTCCAAGTTACCACACTCTTATCTCTTACTCTTGCCACAGTGCCTATCTGATTCACCAAACATGCCCCCTTAAAAGATTATTCTAAGCCAAAGCTTTAATGGCACAAGTTGATATACTTTTTCCAAGTTAACATAAGGGTTTTTCTCCCAACCCGACAGGATTATAATGCACTATCTCATATGGATGCAAAGATGAAAATGCAAATATTGTAATTGTATGCTTTTCTACTTGCACTAGTTAAATGATTTATGCTAAAAAGACACAAATACTCCCAAAATAAAAAAAAAATATACAAGTGCATTTGCTTCTAAATTCATACCACAAAATCTTTTCTTCATGTTTGATTTTCTTGTCAAATTTCACTTAAAATTAAGCATATTTGCCTACCAAATCGATTCACAAAACTAACTTGTGATGCATCATTGATAGCCAGTTGGTGATTATTTGTTAGGACTAGCTTAGTTTCAAATTTTTGCTACCTAGTTTGGTTTCAAATTGTGGATAATTCTTTGTTCAAATTTAAAATTTGTTAAAATTTATGAACAATAGGAAAAAGACAACCTTTTCAACATAAGGTACCATGATTTGTCTTGATTGCTAGTTGAATTTGCAGTATAATCAATGAAATAGTTGTGGTAATCACAACAATGGTTCGGTAGATTTGCATCTATTTTAACTTTTTTGTATTTTAGCTGCATAATAACAGTTTTCCCTTGTTAAATATATCGATTTTATAATACTCTTTGTAGACCATAGAATAAGATATCTTGTAGCATTGATGTAGAATTCAACATAAAATGAAAATATTTCATAGGTGCTTTTCCAGTGTCTTTGCAAAAGTGAGGGTGCAGGAACCCTACTTAGGTAGTCCATTGGCGTTTTGACAAGTGAAAAGTGCTTCAAACAACAATTATGGTAGGAATTGAACTTCCCTCCTTAAGAATGGTTATTTACAAAATTCTCTATGTTGTGGATTGTAACCTATTTGCCATGTCACATCCATTGTCATCCATTGTGTGCAATTATTGGAGAAATACTTATATGCTCAAACTATAACACCTATCATTTGTTTCATCAAATAATAGTCTGGCAACTGTTTGTGTAGCAGATCCACTATCATTATTTAAAAAAGTTTCTTTAAGCTAGCTCTAAATATGGCTTAACTTAATATACATGAAACTTAATAACTAACTGGTGACATAGTTAATGATTTTTTTAATTCTTTTTTAAATTTTATAATCTTCAAGAATCTGGGATGTTGACAGTAGATTTTTATTCTGCAAAATCTAGCCAACTTGAGGGGTTCTTGTAGACCCAATCTACAATCTAGTTGTACGTATGTTAACAAATATAGTAAACAACAAAAAATAGATGAAGAACAAGATAAACATGGTGGGGTTTTTAATGTGGTTTGGTCAAAATCAGGGAGCACTGGTTCCTATGTCCACGGTATTATTGAATTGCTTATGGAGAAATTTTAGTAGAGTTTCAGTACAGTATTTCAGCTTCAGATCTACCTACAGAGAGCTCTTTCCCCTTATTTATAGAAAGAAGAGGTTATAAGTATAATTACATAGTTTGTATTTCTATTACATCAAATAATAAATGTAAATGACAAGTGCAGCTCTTACAAATTGGCTTTTGTAAATTATCGGCTAACTTTAGGAGTTTGCTTTCTACGGGTAGGCCCTTGGTGCTGCTTCTTGCAGGCTGGTCCCATGCACTATGTTTGAGAGGTTACTACTTCATGGTTTAGCTGGGTGAGGTGCGATATTCATGAGCTGGGACTCTCAATCGTTGCTGGCCTTCAGTCAGTGAGGATGACCCTCGTGAGCTTGCCTTTGGCAATGCAAGCTCGCATGTAGCAAGCTCCCAGCTACACGAGCCGAGCCTTGTCCTTTAGCGAGCTGGGATTTCTATCTTGTTTTGTTGTCTATAAAGATAACGATTTAGAGAGCTTGGCCCTTCTCTTTTTGGACTTGGCTTGTTGCCGGGCTTTTGCTAGCCTATTTTGTAGAACTAAAAAATGCCTACAACATAAGCCCCCTAACTCTTAGCTTGCTTCGTGGGCTAGGAGTTAAATGGTTCCACTGGCAAAGGGCCTCCATTACAGATTACAATGCAGTCAAAGTCTTTAGTTAGCTTGTCATTTCATCTGACTTAGGCCATGACTCATGCTATGTGTGTCTCATTGTCACAGATAAGTTTGCCTCATTTTCTTCCAAGGTCTTTAATGAAAGTAGTTGGGAGTTCTTTTGGACTCTTTAGTGAAACTTGGCTGGTCTATATAAAGCTTGAGGAGGGGCTCCCCATCCTTTATTGAGTGAACTGATAGGTATCTCAGACAAGCCTCTTATATTTCTGGTGATCTACTTTTTTGGAGAGATGTGCATGGTCTATAGCATAGGAAACTTTTTTGGGGCAATTCCCCTTCTATGAGAATAAGAAAAGATCTTATGTAGATCTTGGTTTATTTCCTCATGGTGATGCTATGGGGTTCTTCCTTCTCAGTTGCTCTGGTGTACATCTTTGAACTCCTCAATGTTTAGCGTGAGGTTAAGGAGGAGCTTGTTGTTAAGGAGGACGACTAGAAGAAGAAAGTTGGGGATCCAACGTGCTCCTTGGTCTCCCTATCAGTTGGAGTTCGTCTCTTGGTGGCGGGCCTTCTTTTTAGAATCTAGTGGCTATAGGATTGCTTTGTTTTATATTTTGAACCTTATAAATTTACCTCGTTGAGGCTTTTTAATGAAAGAACCATTCTTTATGATTCTTGTATATTGTGCTAAATATTCTGTATGTCATAGATGAAAATATAGATTCCTACTAATCATAATAAAACAAAACATCTAGATAATCAATCAGTTGTATTTGTTAACAGATTTGAAAACCAAAATGCTTTAGTGGTGAGTAACGTAAAAGTAGATCGCATGAGAGTTGTGAGCATTAGGTCATATAAGAGCTACAATCATTAGGTCGCATGAGAGCTGCGAACATTAAGTCACATGAAAGCTGTGACTGACGAGCCATGCCATAGCGATTTCATCGCTTGAGCAATTGAGTTTATTTTAGCACCTTCGTGCCTCAGTGAACGTGCAGCTCTACTGGAATTAAGTTGATTTTGGCACCTCCTGTAGCTCTACTGGAATTAAGTTTATTTTTAACGTCTCCACGCCTCAACTAGACCAGAGGTCATAGTTGGCAAGTGAGTTTATTTTTATTGTCTCCATGCCTTAACTAGACCAGAGGTCACAGTTAGCATCTCCATGCCTCAACTGGACCAGAGGTCATAGTTGGCAAATTAGTTTATTTTTAGCATTTTCATGCCTCAACTGAACTAGAGATCATAGTTGGCAAATGAGTTTATTTTTATCATCTTCACACCTTAACTAAACCAAAGGTTGTAGTTGGTGAAAGGTCTATGGATATTTTTAATGCCATAGCACCTTAACCGAACCAGAGGTCATGGTTGGCAAGGAGATATATGTTGCTTGAGAAAATAGGCTGTATATGAGCTCGGAGGATCATGCACATTTGATGGCAAAGAGCAAGCCTGATACATGCAATGAAGAGATTACTATTGAGCTATGCCAGTCGGTAGGTAAAGTTTATTTTAATAGAGACAAAGAGGGAAGCCTTAACACTAGCTTCTAAATTGTAATAATACATCAATGTATAATTCTAACTGAGCCCCTCGGCTCATGATCAGGATCTCGCTTGGGATGTTGAGGTTGGTGCCCAAGGGTCGCACCACATACTCTTTTAAGCGGCCTCTTTTTATTAGATCTTCAATTACATCTCTGAGCTCCCGATAATTCAAGGTTTTGTGCCCAACCTCATTATGATAAACACAAAACTCTTCTTTGTTCCTTTGCCTGAAAGGGACCTTCAAAAGTTTAGGCCTCCCGAAGTCTTTTCAATCCCTCTTTGTCATGTATATCCTATCTTAGAAGTCTGATAGGATGCTGTAATGCTCATGGTGACTTAGAGGTTAAGGTCGCTTACCCTTAGGCTTGTTAGACTTCTTTGCAATCCGTTCGTCAGAGTGGTCACCTTGATCCACATTGCCTCTCTTCTTATTATCCTTCTCGTTCTTTTGATCAGGCCTTCTTGAGTCGAAGGTTTCTTCCCATTTGATCTACTTGGTAGCTCGTTCATAAAACTCGATTAAGTCCTTCACCAGGGACTTGTATAATCTTTTATACAACTTTTCGTCCTTGCGGAGTCCCGTGGAGATTGTTGCCAAAATGGTTTCTTTGGATGGATTCTCTATTGAGTTAGTTTCAAGTCTGAACCTGGTAATATAATCTTTTAGCAACTCATGCTTACGCTAAAAGACCATCGCAAAGTGGTAGGGGCACGAGCTGCCTTTTCAATGCTCAATACTGGCTAATGAATTTCTTCTAGCATTCTTCCCAACTGCATATTGAGCAAGCTGGGAGACTTCTAAACCAGGCTTGAGGTACACTTCCTAGAGTAGCTGGGAAAACTTGGCATTTAACCAGAAGATTAACTATTTGCAAACTTATCTGAATGTTGAATGTGCCTAGATGGTCATAAGGATCAGTGTCCCTATTGTACAGTGGAATCACGAGGACTTTGAGCTTAAGAAGGAGAGGTTGAGTCTCAAACTCTATAGAGAACGATAACCTGTCCTTATAGTGAGCTCAATCATTGGGAGCTCAGAGATGTTCTTTGCACTGGTTCATTTTTTGGTATAACTTTTCTAGCAATGGGTCCTACACCCTTGATTGCTAGTCGGAAGATTGTTGATCCTTTTGACTCTGCTGGTCATGGGAATAGCGCCTTGGAGACTGTTGTTGTGAGCATCAACTTGAAAACTAATTGGCTTTGCTCAAACGTCCAGCTGGCTACTGCTGGGGAACATTCTAGGTGTAGTGGTTTCATTCTGCCTTTGTAAACCCTAAGCTTGCATTTGTGCTAGCGTGGTGATTGCTTTAGTCAGTTCTCTCATCATATTCTTCGGTCTTTCCTGACATTGAAGCCAGGTTCACATTTCATTAGTGCCGTTAGCAACCGTGGTAGGCTGAAAAAAGGTGGCTGGGGGCAAGCCATAAGTAATGCCTATAACAGGGGTAGTGGAAGAGTCTGTTGTAGACATATGACCTTCTGGGGGGTCAACCAATGCAGTCAAAGCTCTAGTGGCTCTTTCTCTTCCTATTGCAACTATATAAGAGATCAACCAGAATATAAAAGATTAACCAGAAAGTAGATAAGTCCCACCAAGCATGCCAAAATGTTGATGCTGGATTTTGACTCTACTAAATCTAGCTAACCTGAGGGGTTCTTGCGGACCCAAATTGCAATCTAGTTGTGCGAATGTTAACAAATATAGTAAACAACAAAAAATAGATAAAGAACAGGATGAACGCGATGAGGTTTTTAATGTGGTTCAGCCAAAACTGGGAGGCATCGATCGCTACGTCCACAGTATTGTTGTATTAATTATGGAGAAATTTTAAAAAAGTTTCAGTATAGTATTTTAGCTTCAGATCTACCTATAGAGATCTCCTTCCCCTTATTTATAGAAGGGAAGAGGTTACAATTGTAATTACATAGTTTGTATTTCTATTACTTCAAATAATAAATGTAAATGACAAGTACAGCTCCTATAAATTGGTTTCTATAGACTACCAGCTAACTTTAGGAGTTTGCTTTTTGCGGGTGGGTCCTTGGTGCTACTTCTTGCAGGCTGGTCCCATGCACTAAGTCTAAGAGGTCGATGCTTCATGGTTTAGCTAGGCGAGGTACGATATTCATGAGTTGGGACTTTTGCTCGTTGCTGGCCTCTGGTCAACGAGGACGACCCTCACGAGCTTGCATGTAGCAAACTCCCAGCTACACAAGCCAGGCCTTATTCCTTAACGGGTTAGGACTTCTATCTCATTCTGTTGTCTATGTAGATAATGGTCTAGTGAGCTTGGCTCTTCTCTTTTTGGACTTGGCCTGTTACTGGGCCTTTGCCAGCCCATTTCATAGAATTGAAAAATGCCTACAACATAGGACTTATTGTTTGACTAGTTAAACCAAATATATATATATATATATATTTAAAAAATTAGTTTTAGTTGACGATGGCTATCCAAATTCCCTTCCTCTCTTCTTGCTTTTCCATACTAAATTAAGCTCTTCACACTTAAGTACCAAAGCACTTCTCTTTAGGTTATACATAAGGCACCACAGTACTCTTATTCAATTTTCTTTAGATAAATCATTGAGAGTATCACAAAGGGGAAGGGATAAGATTTCCTTTATAAATATTCTATCAAAAGTAGGTAAGTAATACTTTTAGTATTTTATTTATCATTCAAATTGTATCTTTTAGAATGTATATCTCTTAATAATATTTAAAGAAATTATTTTTTATCCTTTATCTTAGGATTGTTGATAGACATCTTTCACAAGTTAGTTAAATTTTGTTAGTTCTATTACTTTATATTTCTCTGTTATTTTCTATATAATTGATTAGATTTTGTTGATTATTGTTTTATATTTCTCTTATTATATTTTTCTATGCAACAGGTAGTTATTAGGAAAAATGCCATCACATTTGTGTATATATAATTATATTATTTTGGTATTTGATTTATCTTTAATCTAAATATTAGGTTTTCTTTGTTGTTGATTTTTATCCCCTTATTATTCTATGCAACAATAGGATAAACGTTATCATGTTTGTATATATATTATTTTGATTTGATTTGATATTTCTATATAATGGGTAGTTAATATATATATTATTTTGATAATGTTTTTTTATATTTGATTTATCTTTAATATTTTGAAATGAATTTGACCTTATTATTTGGCTAAATATTGATAATAGGACATGTTTTTTGCATTACTGGATTGAAGACTAATATGAATCTTAAATGAAGATGGATTAAAGTAATTGTTCTCAGACTATAGAAGGTGTGCCTATTAGTAAGACAAATAGGGAGGACAAGTCTCTAGAAGTAGGTTCAACTTCTAATTTTTTACTTCAAGATAGTGAATAGAGCAAGGATATTTTCATAGGAAAAGTTCTACATAATGAAGAAGCAGCCTCCGCTTTGTACTGAGAACATGGATATCGAGTTGGTTTCAATGTTAAAAAGTCCAAAAAATAATACTATTTTGGAACAAAAAATATTTGCATTAAAGACTTTGTATGCTCCAAGGAAAGATTTAAGAATAACAAGTCAATTGGTGAACCTTCTTATAAAGGATTGGCTTCTAGAACAGGGTGTAAAGCAGTAGTACATTTCACTAATGATGAAAAAGGAGAATGAAAGTCCACATAATTGATTATTAATCACAATCATGAATTTGCTAAACCTGAGCATAGATACTTAATGTGCTCTATGAGGCGTATGTCACAAGCTCAAGGGTACATTATAAGTTTAATGGTTAATACAGGTATTAGTACAAATAAAGTTTAGAGCTACATGGGAAAAGGGATAAATGGCATTCAAGAATTTGGATTTTCAAAGAAAGATTGTTATAATTATGTTCATAATTTGAGACTTCAAATGATAGAAATGGGAGATAGTCAAAATTTGGTTAATCATTTACAAACTCGGCAAGCAAAAGATCTCATGTTTTATTATAGTGTTTAATTTGATCAAGACATGCATTTACCGAATGTGTTTTTAAGAGATGGAAAATAAAAAATTGACTATGATTGCTTTGGAGATGTAGTTATGTTTAACACTACATATTGAACTAACAAATATGATTTAATCTGTGCTCTTATCGTTGGATATAACAATTATTGAAATAATGTTATGTTTGAGTGCATTTTTTTGTTGAGGGAGACTATAAATTCCTTTGTCTACTTGTTTGGAAAGTTCTTAGAATTAATGGGAAATTAACTACTAAAGACAATTTTAACAAATTAAGATGCAACTATGGCTAAGGCAATTGAGTATGTGTTTCTAACTACTTGTCACCATTTGTGTTTATGGCATATATCACAAAATATTCCATCTCACTTAGGTACTCTTAGTTCAAATCCTAGATTTCGTGCTTTGTTTTATAAATGCATGCAAGGATGTGACTATGAGGAAAAGTTTCAAGAAACATGGGATACCATGATTAGTAAATATAATTTTCATGATCATAGTTAGTTGAATAGGACGTATGGGATTCGATATAAATGGGCTACTATTTTCAGTAAGGACACTTTTCTGGTAATTTTAAAGCATTATAAAGAAGTGAAAGTTCTAATATTGTCTTGAGTGGAATGGCTCATAAGACAACCTTTCTCACCAACTTCCTTTTGGCATTTGAGAAAATAGTAGATCGATGATGTCACACAAAAGTTGAGAACTTCCAAAACAATCAAAGTATGCCTCCAGTTATGGTTAAAAGTAGTAAGGTACTACATCATGCATCCACTAGCTACACATACAAGATTTATAAGTTATCTAAGAATGAGCTAGTGGAGTCTCTTGGAACTACATTCCAAGAGGTGAAGAATGATGGTTATATTTCCTATTGTCATGTCATGCTTGGTAGAAGTATGTCAAAAATGGGAAGTTTAATTTAAATCTTCCAATTTTAATGTGATTTGTAATTGTAAGAAGTTTGAATATATGGGAATACTTTGCTCTCATGCATAGCAAATTTATGATATCAAAGGAGTCAAAAATGCACCCAAGAAATACTTCTTGTTGCGATGGTCTAAGAATGTAAAATCATTGGTCAATAGATGCATAGGTAATGACCATTCGCCACTTGATGTAAGCACAAATAGTGAAGCTTTTCAAGTCATTTATCATAATTTTATAATGCGGTCTTGCTACAACCTTGTGTAAGAAATGCAAGATGACAAGGAAGCACAACATATTATGTGGAATGTCATTGAAAGTGGAGTTAAACGCGTTCATGAATACTTGGAAACTTGAGATCAAATGCAAATGAAATGGATGATGATGGTGGTGGAAATGAACAAATTAAATGCATACCAATTTTAGATCCATATCAAGTAAAGCCTAAGGGAATAAAAAATACTCGATTCAAAAGACATTTTGAGAAATGGAAAAGAGCAACTCGAAAAAAGAAGAGAACTTTAAGTAAGTATACTATAAATCTTTATATTGTATGTTTACTCATTATTTATTTTTTTGATAATTTTGATGTACATTTCTATTTTTTTCAGAGAAAGAAAAGTGTGAAAAATAGTGGTACAACAACACAAGGAATGGATCCATATCTAACTTCATTGAACTATACATATCAATAAGTAAGATCTATTAATTTAATTATTTCATAAAGATTTTAATCAACTTTGACTCTTTGAATGCTTAAGATAATTATATTGCATCTATTTTTTATTTTGAAGGCTAACTTGATTACAGGTAGCTTTAACTGCTCATATGCCTCCACAAACTATTATGATGCCACCAAATCCTTATATTAATGGTTGGAACATGAATACTCTTTGTCCTCTTGCAAGCATGTTACAAGGAATAAACTCAAATCAACATTCTAACTAAGTAAGGAATACTTTTCTACCAGACATGAATGATATGATTTTATCATATATCTTATGTATCATGTAAAATTTTGTATATTAAGTAGGGACTATGCTTTAGTGATTGACGACCTCCAAATATTGAAAACTAAGGTGGATTAAGTCAATGGAGTCTTCCTTTTGTATATTGAATCTATTAGTCTATATTTATTAGAGCTTTTTTTTTCCTTATATTTTAGACAATTCTAATTTAACAATATATATTTTTTATTTTGAATGAATCAACATTCAAATGTTGCATGGAGTTTTTTGTTCTCCAATTTTGTTTATTGCCAAAAAGAACGTAAACTATTGGCATGTATTTTTACATCTTATTATCTTTAGTTATGTCCATCCACTACAATCCTTTGTATCTTCTAAATTTTTATGTGATAATTCTAGTTTGAAAGTATGCTTCCTTATATTTTGTTTTTTTTTATGAAAAATCCTATTAAATAATTATTTTATCTAGAATATGTTAAAATATAATGAGATAGAATTCAGGAGAGTCCTTTTTACTCTTTTTATTATCTTCTAAACATTAACCCCTTGCTTGGTAAGAAAGAAAAAAATAGAGGAAAGAAAAGGGAATGAAAGAAAAGGAGAAGAAAAGAAAAGAGAATTTTGTTAATTGGTAGGAAAGAAAGGGGAGAGCAAAGGGAAGCTTATTGATTGGTAGGAAAGAAAATGAAAGGAAAGAAAAGGGGAAGAAAATGCTTTTATGACTTAATCAACTTGTAAACTACTACAATTTTTTGCATATTTTTTTTTAGATTTTGAAACAATATTTTACACATTAAATATGTCAGTACACTAATTTCATGTCAACAAATTCTGACTGCTCATTTTCATAATTTATTGAAAGGTAAATAGTAAACTAATTTTGTGGAAAAGTAAAAAATGTTTGTATTGTTTAGTTAGTGAGTAACCCAAAATATAGGGAAAATTATACTTCCTAGGAAGTTCTACTTTTCACAAAGTATGATAAGTTGTTTATTCAGCCCTTTAGATAAGTTCTACTTTTAGAACTTTTAATAGAAAAAAATACAAAATTATCTTTACAAAATTCAAATAATGATAAAAGTACCATTTATAAATTTTTTACATATTCAATTAACTATATTAAAGATATCACATTAACAATATCAACTAGTTATCTTTAAAATAACTTTTCTCCTATGGTTTTATTTCCACTCTTCATCCACTCCTCCTTATAAGCTGAAAACTAGAATTCTAAACTCCGTTTGCTAGTAAAAGGATGTAGATAAGAAGGTGAAAATATGGATATAAGAATAGTATTATTGTAATCTTTATAAAATGGCTATGCTAAATAGCATGCCAAAATGTAATCAATATAGGATTAAGGTTGCTTCCAACTACTTCCAACCCTAAAAATGGTGGAGAAAGTTATCAACTAAACCTAAGTCTTTTAGAAACTTGATTCCATTGTAAGGATATTTCCTTTGCTTTTATGTTTATATAAATTTCCTGTGACTTGTCCTGTTAAGCTCTCAAGATTAGGAGTTTCTTCTCTTGTCTAAGCAAACATATTTATTTCTTAATTTGATCATATATCTCCTGTGGTACACCTTGAATAGGGCAATACAACATATACATTAGATAGAGCTCTATAACTTAATTTTTCAGTTCAGATGTTCAACATTTTAGAGAGGCAGATAGAGTAAAGGGACAGAAACTAGAAGACAACAAAAGAGAAGAAGGATTCATAAAGATGAAATATAGAAGAGGGAAAAGAGCATTGAGAACAGACAAATGATGAATTCATATGTAA
>JANHAO010007378.1:0-20233 GCA_026873985.1 Saraca asoca
AATTGCGGCTGGACAGTTTAAAACGTAACTCCAGCTCCAGCATCATGCAATTGTCATGCAACCGTCATAGTTCAACTCTCTTACACACCCACCACTGACATATGCATATGAGCACCACAAATGCAACCTTAAGGCCAGCCATTGTTTTTCTCCAAAGAGTAATAGAAAATGCTTCAAAATTTAGCTCGAGGCTTTGTTTGGAGTCTGCCTGTTTGCTTGGTGAGTAGAAAAGTGTTATAGGTGCGGGGTTTATATAGAAGTAGAAGAGGAGAAAATACTTTTTCTTCATCCCATGGTTAATACAATGAGAATACCAGTAACACACGTATTTTTCATAATTGGTTGTTAGAATAATATGGGAAGCCATGCCTTCACCCATGCCTCTTGCGTGAGTTAGTCGTCAGAAGCAATAAATAGTGACTTTGAACTGGTTCGTTTTCAAACTGACTCATTGAGCAGACCGAAACCTAGCGCATCAATATGCTTTGGTAGAATACTTATCTAACCTCAACTCAGCTTATAATTATCTTTATGCTATTACTTATCTCGGATTCTATCGCATATTACATTTAATTTTCTTATCTATTGTTCTCATTTTACGTCCTCCTAGTACAGTCCAGTTGTTGTATAAATAGTTTCGTTATTCATCGCAAGTTGTTCAAGTTTCTTTACGCTCTCAAAATCTATTAGAACAAAAGGTTGATAGTTTTAATTTCTATGACTAGTCAGGATCCACATTTATTTTCAAACTGAAAAAGAAGAGTACGGAGTAACGAGTTTGATAGAAGATATAATGAGATTCTTTCTTAACTGTTTTCTAATATTTATATAATATTTTTAAATCAATTGACACTTGCTATATATGTCTTCAAAGAATTAAAAGTATATTTACATTGATAACTTTATCTTGTTAGAATAAAAGATAAAAAACAATGCTAATTATGATGGCACCATTTTAAAATAATTCCAAGTCTCCTTGAAGGGTCATATCTCATGTTTCTTGTAATAAGATCGTCAATTTGAACTCATCCCGTAATCAATAGAAATATCCCAAAAGCACTGTCTCATAATTTCAATGGTTGACTTGACAGATTTTAATAAATAAAAAAAAAGCAAGTATATCGTTCTAAATTTAGTGATAATTCATCTGTTCAGAAAAAGTGGAAGAACTAATCAATTCTGATTGAATTATATAAAAATAATTAAATATGAGGTTACACACAAAAAAAAATTATAAAAAATAATAGATTTTCTCATAATATAAAATAAAGAAAATAATTATATAAAAAATAATTAAAGTAGGTTATCAAATGTTATCATAAAAATATAATATGTAATTCAATAATGCCTCTTGTCAGATAGTCTTAGTCATGGTATATTTAGAGATTTTTTAAATTCATTCAGAATCACTACGTGCATGATTATGTTCAGGGCTTTTATATTATTTGCTTTCTTTTTTATAGTCATCCTCGATTCAATCACCTTCGGGCTTTGACAACTTGTCCCATTGGAGGTTCATAACCATCTTTGATGACTTGTTTTATGGTGAATACCAAGGATTTAAAGAAGATCATTACACTAAATTTCTAATAGTTGTAGTTTAATCCATCAAAGAGTGAAGGTTTGGATATTGAATGTCCCTCCAATTCATGATTGTGGCTTAGAAGCTCCATTGCCTACAAGATTTTTACTCAAAAAGTGATTACCCTTAAATAAAATGAGACCACGCTCTAACGTCAAATGATAGAGCTTAAAGGCCACGAGGAAGTGAATTGACTCTTCACATATTTAAAATTAATTTCAATCACTTAAAAAACATTCTAAAATAGCAGAAAATTCTACACAATAGTCTAGTTTTAGAAGAGCAGGCAGATTGCAAAAGAGTAGACAGAAGCTATTTTCATAATTTTTCAAAGTAAAAGCAAAAATAATTCAGTAAACGGTTAAAATATAAATTTACATAGTAAGTAAAAGAGATAAGGATAGAGAAACACATCCAATTTTTATATAGGTTCAATTGTTCAGGAGAAATAGAATCTCTCAGAAAACTTAAGGTATCCACTAATGTTTGAAAGATACAAGCTCTCTCTCTCACACACACAACCCCTTAACAATATCACACTTGTTCTTGTCATAAGAACCAAGCCAAGCATTCTCACCAAAGCTATCACCTAGCTCTCAAGATCTTACCAAGAAGGAATCCCATTTTGTTCTCTATCTCTAGCTAACAAATACAAATCTTTATCACAAGGAAATAAACTCTTTCATAGAGATTACAACGTAGATCAAATATCACACTCTATAAGTGTGGATATGAAAGTTTAAGTATAAAAGAAAATAAGGAAAGGAAGCTTTTGAATGATATAACCAATATAACAGTTCAAGTCTCTCTAGCTTGGTATTTCACAGTGAAGTCTTGATCTCGTTTTATAATAGTGGTCTGATTTTGAATGTTAGGATACACCAACAATCTTGGAAAGAAGTGTTGATGTGTCTTTTCAACTTTATTTTGGCTTCAAATAGTCATATTTTGAGTTTGAGTAGTTTCTAGCATAGAAAAGTAGTCAGTTGCTCTCTCAATCGAAGGCAAAGTCGAAATAAAGTTGTTATAGATATGTCACATCACCTCTTGTTTTTGTACTTCTCAAGATTTAGTCTACCAATGAGAACCTTAAACTTTGGCAAACATAAAACAAATTTATGTCATTTCTTGTATAGATTTGTCAATTGCAAAACAAGTTTATGGAAGATGTCATCACAAACAATATTTTACCAAATAATCAATTAAATACTAAGATAGATTAGACTAAATACTTGGGCTTTTGACTTAAATGGACTAAATCATATTTGGGCCCAAAAGCATGGATAAAACATTTTTAATAAACATACCTAATAGAGAAGCTAAATATAAGGACATAATCATGAGTATCTAACAAAGCCATCACAAAGCAAATTTGATGGAATAAACATAAGTTCATTCATTTCAGAATTTGTTAGAATAAATAAAATTTTAAAGTGAATGCTTTTGTGGATTCTATACATATTGGGCAAACTAATTTTTCAATCATTTGCTAACCAGATAACATCTTATATACAGGAAAGTTATTCATGGTCCACATCAGTGCAACCTTTATTTGAAAGTTTTGCTTCCTTGAAATGTCATACATTGGAATACCATCATTTTACAAAGTGAATAACTCATTTATCGATGACTATATGAATATATCAATTTTACTCTTTAGATTTTTTGGACCTGAAATGATCATGCTCAAGAACATATATGGAGTTACTATACACATATTCAACAGCAAATTTTAAGAAGTGACTATTACTAGCTAACATGAATACGGTGCAGTGTTATGCCCAAATGGAGTGACTATTACTATCCCTCTTTTCTTATACTAAGGCAAATCACAAATTCTACATTCTCTATCAAATCTAGTCTCCTTGTAGAATAGCATGTGCCCTTTATAACAGTCTATTTTCTCATGCTCCAATCCTAAATTCTTCATTAACTTCCTCATTTTGTATAATTTAGGAGGAACAACATTATCATATGGTTGTATCTCGGTCATAAGTTGCATAATCTAATAAAAAGAATTCTGCGGTAAGTTAAAGTCAGATTTTATGCTTAATATCCTTACTACTAATGACAACTCTAAATAGTTAGTACAACTTGTTCATAATAATCGTTCCATAGCTTCTAACATTTCATAAAAGTTTTAGACATCCCTATTTGGAGGCTATTCTGCATTATGCTCTAGGTGAGTTGCAATGTTTGGCTATTTAGCATCCAACACTGTATTCTTATACATATTACTTGCATCATGCAAATCATGTATCAAAATACTAGAAAACTCTTCTTTTTCTATAGGTTTCTTCTCACCATGTCAGTTTACTACCAGTAATTATATTTAAATCCAAATCTATATAAATGAACCTTAACTTTATTAGGAGATAAAAATTTTCTACATTTATGTTTAGAGTATAAACACCTTATCTGATCATCATATAAATAAATTGGCTATTTTTTACAAAATCAATAAACCCTTTCACCCCATTAAGAAAATATGTCTTATATTCATTACGTCTTGAAAGAAGCCTATCATACATCCACCTGCAATGATATGGAATTTTCATATTCTATTTTTTGAAGTTTGCATTGAAATATGTTAAGTCTTCATACATGTTCTAATTTATATATATATATATATATATATATATATTCTCCTACTTACAAAATACTTTCAAACATGTAAAAATCAAAGGAAAGTTTGTCAACAATTCATCATAATTTCCAAAAAAAAAAATTTTGACAAAGTTTTCATCATAATAACTACATTGATATTTCCAACAACATACAATTTTAATTTTATTAGTTTCATTCACCAAGTGCAAAGCAACAACAAAATTAATAATTGATATCTACAAGACAATTACTAATTTCAAAAGTTAACAAAATCAAAATATATCTAATTTCTAATGTAAAAATAGGTTCTAACTCAAAATATATGTAATTCCTAAAGTAATATCAACAACACTATTGAGTAGCCAAAATATATAATTCCTAAAGTAATTCAAAATATGTATAATGTTCCTAAATCATAATTCCTACTCAATTTAATTCAAAATATATATAATTTCTAAATATAATTTAAAATATATAATTAGTCAATCATAATTTAAATATACAAGAGAGTACAAGTGATAATTAAAAAATAACTCCTACAACATGAAAAATTATCAATAATTAATTAACTAATAATTGAAAATATGTACTAACCTCAGTATTTAAGCAAGAAACTTAACCCAAAAAAAACTCATATACAAAATGAAGCCCAAAACTACATACATAAAAATAAAAAAGGTCAATTAAATCATGAAAAATATAATAATTAAATAAAAAAAATTAGTAAAATGTAAAATAAAGCAATAAAAACAATTTAATTGGTTTAAATTTGTGAAAAATACCTTCAAAGTACATGAATCAAGCTAGAAAAGTAAAGAAGAACTCTAATGCTACTGAGGAAGGAGAAAAAAAATGAAAATTAAGCTAGCAGATTGTACACCCAAGGGTCTAAATGTTTTTGAATTTTCCAACAAGTTTTTTCATAGAAAATCCATCGTACAATAAGTTTCATCAAAAGAAGTGAATGCAAATTTTTAAAATTGGTACTCATTTTCTGATGGAATTTCCAATGAAACTTATTGTTCAATGAATTTTTTTAAATATTTTCAATGAATTTTCTAACGTATTTCTGTGGTTGATAACTAACAACCTTTTTAATTTCAGTCGCTTTTTTTTATGGACAAATCCATCAAAAGTCGCGTGATTTTTTGTAGTGTCTTTATCATCTATAATAATCTATTCATTTACATGTTTTCTTATATGAATATTTCTACACATTTTAATCTAGTGAATCTGTTTTACAAATTATTCACATAAGAATCAAATCCTTTTTTTATTTAGCCTCCAATTATATACAATTTCTTTTATGGTCTATGTGTAAAAATTAATCATATAAAAATTTTTACTAAGATCACTACCACTTAAAGTATTAGACCTTCTTCAATTTAGATTTCAAAGATTCAATTCTTATGGTTCTCACTTTCTGAATTGCAAATATAATTTTAGCAGAAGGTTTGGGAATGTCATTAACCATTTTTCAATCATTATAATTCTTCAAATCCCCTTCATACTATTCATTACCATCAACTACATCATTCTCATTAGTCACTGATTGAGGAAAAGTAGTTGCATATTTCATACAAATAATATTAGAAAACTTAATAATTATTTCTTACTTATACGAAATTCATGAGAATTATTAAAATACATATATCTACATTACCTGTTGGGATTTTGCAAAACATATATAAAATGATAATAAACTTGTTAAACAATAAAAAATCATGCACACACATATAAATATGCATTACCAGTTAAGGAATTTACAAAACATGAAACAATAATAAAAAAAATTAGATAATATAAAATCAAAATATGTAATCAAGAATAAAATACAACAATTTCATTACTCATCGAGGATTTTGCAATTTAGAGCAAACAATATTATAGACAATTAATGAAGAAAAGCTAATCACAAGATTATACAAGAATTATATATCATGCAGAAACTTAATCAATTGCAATGGTAAGAAATAATATAATTTCATAAAATATAAAATAAAGAAAATAATCATATAAGAAAAAATGAAAACAATCATATAAGAAAAAATCAAAGTAGGTTACCGAATGTTATCATAAGAATATGATATGCAATTCAATAATACCTCCTTTAGGATAGTATTTTGATCCTTATCCTTTATAAGGTATGAATCTTCTCCTAAGTCACAAGCATTTTTCATAAGTCTCAAACTTTCTCCTAACTAACTCCAAAAA
Organism: Saraca asoca; assembly: GCA_026873985.1. Lineage (NCBI taxonomy): Eukaryota > Viridiplantae > Streptophyta > Magnoliopsida > Fabales > Fabaceae > Saraca > Saraca asoca. The sequence goes on from JANHAO010007378.1 coordinate 6,404, forward strand.
CCACGAATTTTCTTCACGAATTTTCTTCACAGGTCAAGAATCTTCTCTATTTATGTGAAGTGTCTCATTTTTAATATAAATCAAAATATTTAAAAAGAATAATATGAACATGAGAATTTTGTACAAGTGATTGGTCAAACAATATCTGTGTATATCTCACTTGTAAAATTAATTGAGATATTTATAAGAGAGTCAAAAACTCTTAACCTCCAATGTAGAAATATCATAACCATAATAATTTACATCTCATTCATGAACTTTTATTTACATTCAAGCATTAAAGTAATTATTTATGCCCAGTAAATCATAAATTTCACTTACAATATTAAAATCATTTATATATATAATTCTACATTTAATAAATGCAATACTATATCTAAAATTTCTTCATTAAATAAATTAAAACTCTTTTAAAATTAATAAAATTAATTTTTAAAAGTATTAAAATTCTTATAAGAGTCATGCACATTAAATGTCTAATGGTTTTTATTTATTCAAATTTTCTTTAACTGAATACATTTAATAATTTGAGGTGTATAATTAAATAAAACAAGAATAATTTGACATAAATTGTGTCTGCATCAACAGAGAGAAGTGCAGACAGCACTCATTAATAAAATTAGGCCATAATGAAATATGACCAAACTCTGGCATTGAAGTCATTATGAAAACATGGGCGCCGTGACTGCCGCTTCCTTTTGAGTCTCCAAAATACAGTTGTTTAATAACTATAGTTATACTTGGAAATAGTAAGGTAAGTAAGATCTCCATAAGGTGTATCTCTTACGAGAAATGCCAAGTTTTTCTGTGCAATTCTGGTGATGTGCGTCTGCATTCACGTGAGTGTGGTATCATACGGCATGGCTCTCCATCATCTATTTCCAGAACCTGACAATCCAACGTCTGATATTAAGCCATTTGGTGGAACGAGGAGATATGCCGATACGGCGTTACAGGGCATTCAATTGTCTACAACTACCAACCACTTGTACCCTCCATTATTGCTTCTTCAAATTTATACGCCCATTACTTTTCGAATGCGGATTTACTGCAGTTGGTACGGCCGCTGTAGTCGGTGCAGTCCAATCTGAACCGTTTGATCTGCGATCTGACGGTCCAAATCGTAGCTTGCAAAAATTTTTTTTTTTAATTTTTAGGAATAAAATAATCTTTTTACAAGTTGCGATCTAAACTGTCGGATCGCAGATCAAACGGCCCAGATTAGATTACACCGACTGCAACGGCCGTACCAACTGCAGCGAATCCGGATCCTTACTTTTCTTCTCCCAAAATTTATTAATGCATCTCAATTTCAATTATACTTCCCCACATATTCTAAAAAAATTTGTATTGATTCAATTTGTTTATCTTCATAAAATATTTATACTTTTTCATTATTAAGTGTAACTTTTATTTAAAAAATTAGAAATTTTTAAAAAAGCTTTGTGATCCAATTTTTGCCTATGAAATTATAAATTTTATGTTGAACTTCCGCAGAAACATGCAAAACTTCAAATATTCTGCAAATTTTAAACTTATGTGCACAATAATAGAATCTAAATATATAGCTGAATAAAAAAAAATCGACGTGAATTTGAATTAAATCTTATAAAGTCATAACACAATAATCTTTTACTTAATCTTTCCATGTTTATTCTCCACAAAATGATCTAACAGCTGACAGTAAGTTTGTGAATGATTACGTGTGTATGTAGTATTCTCATTGTATTAACCATTGGATGCAAAAAAAGTATTTTCTCCTCTTCTACTTCTATATAAACCCCACAACTATAACACTTTCTACTCACCAATCAAACAGGCAAAACTCCAAAGCAAGCCTCGAGCTAAATATTTTGAAGCATTTTCTATTATTCTTTGGTGAAAAACAATGGCTGGCCTTAAAGTTGCATTTGTGGTGCTCATGTGCATGGCAGTGGTGGCTGCACCTATGGCTCAGGCCATCACATGTGGTCAGGTCACAAACAGAGTAATGCCGTGCCTTGGTTACATTCAGTCTGGTAAGGGTCCCGCCCCAGGGTGCTGCAACGGAATCAAGAGCCTCTTGGCCGCCGCAAGGACCACCTTCGATCGCCAGACCGTCTGCAATTGCTTGAAGAACACCGCTGGAAAACTCACCGCCTTTAATCCCAAGAACGCTGAGTCTCTTCCCGGCAAATGCGGTGTCAACATCCCTTACAAGATCAGCACCTCCACCAACTGCGCACGGTATATATATACATAACTGCACAATGGTTATACCACATGTCTATTTACAACCAGTACATACTCCAGTAATATTAGTGTTAAGTCTCATATTAATATGTTGGCAGGAGTGAGTATATAAAAGTTGTGCAATTAGCACTCATAGGGTGGATGTGTGTATACACATATATTATGCTCTCTTTTTTTTCTCTTGAATTAATGTTTATTGTACTATAATTTTATTTATTAAAATTCTACCATTTATTTAAATAAATGTACTGGTCGTACTATTAAATATATTTATTATTAATATATATATATATATATATATATATATAAATTTGAATATTTCTTCTATATAATATCAAATGGCGAAATTAATTAAAGTTAATTAAAGAACTCGAAAATAGGAGTCTTAATTGTTTAAATGGTGATTATGTCCTGATTATTTGTTTTTTTGGATTGCAGCATCAAGTTCTGAATCAATTGAGGATGGATGGTGAAGCAGGTAGCTCTGCAATTTTCAGATAATATGAAAGTAACAACAGGAATAAATGAGGGCGTGTAGGGAGGAGGGCCTCCATTTATGCAAGTGTCCTTTGTATTAGCGTTAACTTAAAGTATTATGTTGTTTCTGTCGTTATTAATGTTTCATGTGATAATTTCATGCTGCTTCGGTTTATCAATAGTCTCCTACATTGTTCTGTGGCTTCTGGTTAAACTTATAAAGTAAGAATGTGTTTATAGTCCTATGTTTCAATCGATCAATTACATTATTATATGAAATTCGTGTTAATCTTAATACGACTTTGTTACAGAATTAATGGGGCAAAACCCATAAAGTAAAACAGTGAGTACCTCTACACAAAAACAGAGTTATTTCGTCATTAGGATTAGGATGATAAATAAATGGTTTGGATAGATTTAAATTTAATCATTAATGATTAATTAGCAATGATTTATTTATCTATTTATAATCCAATTAAAATTTTATATAGATCATAAATTGACCTATAACTCATGTAAAAAAGGATTAAATCTAATTTATCCATTAATTCATTTAATAATGATTATTTTTATATTATTTTATTCTATCATTTTTATTCTTATTATTTTTTTAATCATTACAATTACATTTTACTATCACCATTAACAATAATTTTGATTATTAAAATTAATTATATTTTAACTCCATAGTTAAAAAATAATTTTTAATATTAAATTCTAAATTATATTTTAATTCTATCATTAAAAAATAATATTTTACTATTAAAATTTTAAATTATGATTTAAAAGTAATTTATCTGCTCTACAAAATTAAAGAAAGGAATATAATAAACTAAGAATAAAATATTTTATATTATCATCCTTTTCCTTTTTTATCTCAAAGTTTTTCTACATATTATATATTCAATATGTATAAAAATGAATATCAAATAAATGTGATATGAAAGCGATATCTCTTTAAAATTTAAAACATCTAAAATAAAAAAATACAACTTATCTTAAATTGGTATTTTTTATAAGAAAAATTTAAAAATTTACTAAAACAAACAATTAACCACTAATATTTAAATAAAAAAAACTAAACCTGAATATATTACATAAATAAATATTAATTTACTCTTAAGAAAATTTTTCAACTATAAATATCTTTACAAATATCAAAATCTTAAGCATATTATTCTTTTTATCCTACAAAAAATACTAAGCATATTGTATTTTTTATCTTATTAAAATGTTAAACATAAATATATATAAATAAATAGTTATCAATAGGTTGACCCAATATAACACTTATTTAATAGCATCAATAATGATCCAATTCTCAGTTATCTAAAAATTAATATAGATTAATTATAATAAAGATGGATATAAATAGATAAATAAATGTGAGTCACAATTACCAAAGTTCCAAGCATATATGATTATGTTAGGATTTTGAAATTTTTTATTTTATTTTTATTTTATTTAATATAATACTTTTTATTTAAAAAATATTTTGTCTAAGTTTTAAATAAAAATTAAGTTTGATGGATCATGGATATCTATGAATAGATCTTTAATAACTATTTTATTAAATGGAATAGCATCTCATCCATTCATTTAATCCATTCATTTAACCCATTAAATATTATGGATCGATTTGAATTGATTCAAAGATGGATAAATTGGATGGATTTATAGATATCCATTTATTTTGTCACCCCTAATGATATTTAATCCTTTATTAAATAAGACATATTTAAATAAAAAATTTCAGTAACTCAAACATACAACCTTCTAATTAAATCATTATAAGTGAGATAACAATGATAAGATTAATTGTTTACAAAAAATTATAGATTCAAATTTTTATACTATCATTATACCTTAAACAAAACTCGACATTTGAGACAAGATTTGAAATCTTTTCTTTGCTACACCACATGAAGGGGATATTTGAAAAGAACCATGCATAAAATTAGTCTTTAGAAAATATGGCTAAGTCTGCAGCCTATTTCTTTACAACATCACATGTAGAAGGGGATCTATATTTGCAACATCATACGCTGTGATAATTATGTATAGTGCTTTTTCAATGGGTATTTTCCTCTTTTTAATAGTATAATAACAAGTTTGACATATTGTATTGTATCAAATTTCAACTCAAATGTAATCGGTTGGCGGACACATCTTCAATTGCTCTTGGTGTACACAGAAGGGTAACTGAAAATTGAAAGCTGGCTTTTCTTCCCTTTTCCCTTCTTTCAGCCCATTTAATTACTAGTCAATACGACAATGTACCTTAAAATAGGCTGTCTAATTAAATGTTAAATACACACCTGTTTTGATGGGAGTGAAGTTACGTTTAGCAGAAAATAGTGAGTAACCTAACTTGAAGCTGAGAAGCATTCGGTGTCTTTAAGGGTCGGCACCGCATCTACTCGTTGACTTTGTGGTCCTGTTTCACTTCACACCACACCGACGACAATGACACTTCTCGCCAAGGATTGACAACCATTCTTGTAGTACGGTGAGAGGTATAAATTATGTTCACTGAATCTTGATGACTAAAATTAAAACAATAAAAGATTGAAAAAATTTATTATAAATATAATCAATTATATTTAATTTATTTTGTGTTTAATAATATTTTTTATAATTAATTATACATAATTTATTTTTTTTTTTTGGATGATGTATAGAAAAATAATTTTTTAACACTAAATTATTGAAAATGACAATAAATGAAGAAAAAGAAAAAGAAGAATAAAAACAATTATCACAAAAGAAGAAAAAAATGATCATAACATGAATATAAATATAAAATTTTTTTCTATATTCTCAATTAAAAAAGTTACTCAAAGTAACTTTTTATTTAATAAGACTTGTTGCCTATAATTTTTAAGAACAAAGTCATGTGATTTTTTTAAGTGATCGTGTGACCTTCAATTATATTTTAATCTTGGTCATCAATGTCACTCTCATATAAAAGTTATGTTCTCACTTGATACGTTCACATGTGTGTGGTTGTTTATACGAAATTTTGTTTTAAAATTTTTATGTGATTAAATTGTTGATTATCCATAATTATTGATGAGAAGCATTATGAATTTTTTATATGAAAATTTTTTTGCCTTTTCTGTATTATCAATTGCATGAAACAATTTAGAATTTTGCAAATTTAAGATGGAATCACAAGTTGAATTAATTTAGTTTTTGTTAAAAATTTGATTTCTTAAATTCAAATAATTTAACTGGATATTTTTTAAAATAACTTATGATTTGATCTCAAGAATATGTGATGTGCAAAATGTACAAATCAAATTGAACAAACACTATTCAAAATTAAAATTTTCAAAATACATGTTTTTTGTTTACTAAAAGATTGTTTTGTCAAAATTTGGCCTAATTATGTGAGATTTGTTCAAATTGATTCATGATTCTATACTAAAATAATCATACAAAGAAAAATCCTCAATCAATTTCTAAAAATTTGAACACAAATGATATCAATTTTAAGAATTTTCCATTGAGGTGATCTAAGGGAGATTCAACACTTTTCCAATCAAAATTGCACAAATTTTTTAATGATTTTGTAAAATTGATAAGAGGATCAATTTGAGATGAATTTAGATAAAGAAACCCACGTAAATTTTTTTTCCAAATATGCCTAAATTGAAGGAATTAAAAACCAAGTCAAAAACCTATTGTACAAACCCGAAAATGGCTAATTGGATGGAGAAGAAAAGGGTAAAGCTACTTGATGTGATGGCTACTTGTATCACTAGCAGATGGGAGCCATGTGTCATAAATGTGGTGGATAGTGATAAAAATTATACCATTAAACTTCACTATTCAAGCTTTGTTTATGGCAAATTTTCTAGATTCTTTAGAAATAAAAATATTTTATTTATTTTTAATCCAATTTATTTGAATAATTATTTGATGTTATTTAGACCTAAACATTTTACTATGTGTTTGTTACATATTAGGCTGTTATTTGTAGTTTTTGTAAAATCTTTTTTAAAATAAAATCATTTTATATAATTATTGTGCTATTTATTTGAGCATTAATTTCATGTTGTTTGGACATGAAAATTTTACTGTATGATTCTTGCATATTATATTATGATTTGATATTGTTTACATATTTGAATATATTTTGAATTGTTATGTGTAATTTATAAAATTATGTAAAAATTGATTTTACTCATATTGTATCATGATATTTTGTACAATTGAGTACTCATCCATCATAGGATTAATTGCATAAGATTTTGCTGAATAGAAATTTTGAAATTGTATCTAAGAAAGAGCTATATTAGTAATACATATGCCTTATTGGTATAATATTATTAACATAGTTTATTAATGATAATGTGAGTGTTAATATTTCTTGTTATATTCTTAAAATTGTAAATATCCTATAGGCATTAGGTTTTAGAAATGTAGCATTCAATCCATGTATTATATTATGAAGTTTTAAATGCCCTAACAATGTTGGGTTTCAGAATGGAATATTGTTTAGACTTATATAGTTATTGAGGAAAAATTATAGCATGATTATGTTGAACATGCAATTTTGGAAATTTATGATGAATTTCATAAATTGTTATTTCCTCAATCTTTTGTTATATATGCGATTAATTACCAAGGAATGGCTAAGTAAAAGATATCTAAGTGAATTACTAATATCATATCTGACAATCACCAAATTTTGTATTTGACATGGAAAGAGGGAAAGCTGAAAATAAATAATAACTCTACTACTACACAAGGCCTCTTCATAGAAAATGGACACACTCTAGTAAAGTGTATTTGATGGTTGTGATATATACTAAAGACATGGCCATTATGAAAAGCATTGCTAACTATCCAAATGCCAAAGCATTTATAAACTCTATAACTAATAAGTTCGTAAAGTTTGATAAAGTTGGAAAAAGATATTACCTCTCATTGTTGAATAAAACTATTTAGGATGATGTTAGTGAAATTAATTTGTGAGCATATTTTGAAACTAGTATACTATTATAATCACTCATAGACATGAAAGTGGACTTAGAAAATAGTCATTTGATTTAGCTTATTTTAGAGTCTCATTCGGTTCAAGTTGATATTCTTAAGACTTGATATCACACCTAAGAGAGTGAGTAGACTTTTAGTGAAATGACCTCTAGTTAATCAAGTAGAAAATGACATAAAGAACTAAAAGGTCTTTATGCTCACTTTGTTTTACATGAAGGAGTGCTGAGCATGGAAGTTAGTCACACCTAAAAGAAAACTAACTTTGGAAAACATGAAGGCTAATTTGAATACACATCATAATGTTCCACTAGCTCTAGTAAAACGTTCCGTTGAACACTTGGTGGTTAGATAGAGATACAATCATTTGCATTATAAATTCATTATAAACATTAAGAAATAAAAAGAAGCCAAGTGATAAAAAACTGATAGTCAGATTGAAAATGGTGGAAAAGTGCAAGATAAGTATGGAGAAGAAGTTGCCATTTGGAAATTGGAAAGTTAATTAGTTAAATAAATATTGTGATTGGGTGTAAAAGGGTTAGAATTAATATAGGATCCTTAATATTGTAACTTAGGTATCTAGGTGATATCTCCACATGTTGATGGAGTGATTGATAAACTAAGAGATTCTTCATAACCTAGACTTATCTTTTTTTATGGGTGTATTGATTGCTTTAAAGGATATACTTCCTACTAAAGTCAGCAAAAGGAAAAAATACCAAAATGTTAGATGTATTGGAGTTAATTCACAATAATATAAGTGGATTGATATATTATGCCGAGTGCTATAAGTGGATACTGATATTTCACCTTCAATGGCAATTGATCAATTTTTGTTAAGTGAAAATATCTATTGAAAAGTTGGAATCCTGAAATTCTTTTAGGGTGTTTGAAGTTAAGATTGAACTTAAAAAAATATATATAAGAAAACTAAGTGCATCAGTTCTAATAAAGGTGATGAATGTTATGGAGATATGATAAACTAATGTAAATTTTGATCGTATATAAGATATCTCCAATATTTTTTAAGTTAGCAACCTTACACCTAGAATGGCCAAATGGGATTGGATTGTAGGAAGATGGAATTACATGCTCTTAAACATGATCAGATGCATATTAGTGCATTCAATGTTACTAGACTTTGTACAGGGTGATGCTTTAAAGACCGTGGTACATATTTTGAATTAAGTCCCTAGCAAGTCTATACTTGAAACCTTATATAATTTGTTGTTTAGGAAAATCCTAGTCTTAGACAGTTCTATGTCTAAGGTTGCAAAGCTAAAGTGAAGCCAAATGATCCATTTATTAAGTAACTTGATATGAAGGCTATTAAAGGACACTTTATTGGATGTTGTAATAACTACAAAAGTTACAAATTTTATTGTCTAATTCACACCATCAGGATAATAGAAGCACCTCATTCTGTTTATTTTAAAGGTTGATCAGATAGTAAGAGTGAAAGTTCATATAACATCTTTTTTAGATAAGTACAATTTGTTACTCCATTGACACTGTTATTGATTGAAATAAACTAAATTAATCTAGAAAATCTATAAAATGATCTAGCATAACAAACAGTAAAGCAAATGATGGAAATTGGAAGAGCTTAATACTCCACTAGTAGTAAAAAAAGAACTAAATCCTGTAAATAAAGTACCCTTGAGGAAATTCTGGATGGCTTGTAAATCAAAAATTACTAATGATTATGTGGTATATTCATAAGAGCATGAATTTGATGTTAATGATGGTAATGATCTCACTAGTTTCTTAAGAAGTCATTTCAAGTCCCAATTCTTTAAAATAGATAAAGGCTATAAATGATAGATCACTTTGATGATCCATAGTAATGTGTGAAATCATATATAGTTATCTATTGGTTGCAAGTCTATTGTATGCAAAAGAATCTTTAAGACCAAAAGAGATACTCAAGGGCTGATTGAGAGGTATAAGACCATATTGATGGCAAAAGGCCATATTTAGTAAAAAAAAAAAACATTGATTATAGAAAATTTTACTTATTTATTTTATTAAAAGACTTATTTGGAGTTGTTATAGCATTGGTAGCTCATTTTGACCTAGAGTTTCACCAGATGCATGATGACTTTCTTGAATGGTGATTAGTTAGAAATTATTTGTGTAAACCAATCAAATAATTTTCAGGAGAAGATTAAAGAACATTCAGTGTGTAAATATGATTTTAATAAAATATCTAGATAATGGTATCTCAAGATTGTTGAGATCATTGCTACTTTTGGGTTCAGGGAGAATTATATAGATATGTGTATCTGTTTTAAGTTGGATATGTGCATATTTATGTTTCTAGTCTTATGTTGATGATATTCTCCTTGAAAAATAATGTTATGAGGCCTATAATTGAGACAAAACATATATTGTTCTCATACAAAGGCCTTAGTGATGCCTTTTTTCATGTTGGGTGCATGGATCCATCATGACAGATCCTAAGATCTTCTTGGCTTATCTTAGAGATTATATGTTAAAAAGATGCTCGAAAGATTCAATATGTTTTATATGCACTCCAAGTCTTGCATCCTTCTAGAAGGGTAAGATTATTTCTAAAGTACAATGTTTTTAAATAATGTAAAGATCAATGTAGGTCTTTTGTGTTTTTGCTATTAATAGCTTGTTGTATGCTCAAGTATGTACACATCTTGATATAGCTTCTATGTTTTGTGTACTTGAGAGATAATTAAGTTATTCTAATCAGAAATATTAGACTATTGTGAAAAAAGTTAAAAAGTACTTATAAGGTATAAAGAATCTTTTTGTTGACCTATTACAAATCTGATAATCTGATTGCTATAAGCTACTTTGACTCTGATTTGGTGAATTATCCAGATGACAAAAAGTTGATATTTGAATACATCTTAATGATGCTAGAAGGAGTTATCTTGTGGAAACTATAGAGCAATTAATTACAACAAACCCTACTACGAAGATAGAATGTGTTGAATTTTTGTAAAGCCACTTATAAGGCTATTTAGTTAAAGAATATGATATATGGATTCAAAGTTGTAGAAGAGCATATCTAAGACTTTAATCATATGTTACAATAGTCCTATCACAGTGAACTTATCTCAAAATAATAATGAAAGTGTTGCTTGTACAAAGTATTTTGATACTAAGTATCAATTTGTTAGAGAAAAGATACGTAAGCATAATACATGTTGCCATAGATCATTTGCTTGCAAATCCACTAACCATAGGCTTAGGTGTAAAATTGTTCATGAACAAGTAACTAAAATGAATTTGACTAAGCTTTTCAGTGTTAAGGGTTAATGGAAGTTTCATGTTTCTTATTAAAATGATGAATTATTATCTCAAAATTAGTAAAATGTTTATGACATTGCCATAGGTTTCATATATATATGTATATATGACATTGTTAATTGTGCATATTTTTTTATGGCATATTGATAGAGACATTTAAACCTTATCTCATTGTTGTATTGAGATTTGTTCTTATTTGACCATCTTAAGTGGATGCATAGATCATTTTGTAAATATATATATGATCATATTTTGATATATATGTCTCGTTTCTCACCCATTTCATGTTATGTTTTTAGTCATTGGAATATAAGTATTTAAAATATATATGATGTTAATATCTCTATCAGATATGATAATCTGCATTATTTGGTACGTATGATGGACCTATAGTTTGTAATGTGTCATGATTGTTGTTGACATTCATTTTGTGGCCACTTATTATAATCTAGTTTCTTGTTTATTAAATTATGTTATTCAAGTGGGAGATTGTTAGAATTTCCTATATTGAACTACTATAGTTTAATTATATATTAAATTGGATTAATTGAATGTTATAACAATTAAGTATAATGAGCCAACTAATATTGATCAAGCTATTAGGCGTAACATGACATTTAGACCGATAGTGAACATTAATGGTGTGAGCCTTGTAACTGGGCCTATGATGATGGGTTAATTGGAACTATAGATTACAATAAGGCAGGTCCTTACTTACACTCTAAACAAAGCTATAATTGCCCCATTAAGAATATAGAATAGTTCTATCTCCCTTTTTCTGCTAAGGCATGTGAGGAGTACATCTACTACGGTGGATTCATTGGGATGGATTTACATTGAAATATCATGTACACATATTTATTGAATTAATTTATTAGTTCATACAAACTTAGATGCCTTGTAATATGATATATAGATCTAGTTATTAGTTATTATTTTATACTGATTTCAACAAATTTTTGAGCTTTCAAGTGGATGGCTTCTTTCAGTTCTTAAGGAAAAAGTCTTTGAAATAAGATAATGAGATAAAAAAGATAAATTCTTAAAGATGAAGGTGAAGAAGAATCTTGACTTGTTGAGGAATTTTGTAAAAATTAAGCTTTTTCATTTTGATATCTTAAAATTTTTGAATGAATATTTTCAAAATGATCTAAAAAAGTTCTTTGAGATGACAAAGATCTTTCTTAACTCATTTTGATCCTTGTAGAAATTCTCTAATAAGAAAATTTGGAAGAGAATTTTGCTTACCTTTAATGAAATCAATATCAAAATCAAAACAAGATAAAATAACTTATCATCTTGCAAATATTTCATTTGAGACTTCATTTTTAATATCCTTTTGTAAAACATCTTTTATCGCTTTGCAATCTACTCATAATAAAAACTTTTTATTTATCAAATCATCTTGAAATTTTATAACACATAATACTATACATAGATAGAATTTCTTTTTTAATAGTAGAAAATTTTCTTTTGAGATTCAATCTAGAATCCCGAGTGGTATCTTACTAGTTGTTCTTTTGATGTCCTAAATTCTCCTAATCTTTGCTTGAGAATCCCTTCATATGTTATTTTAGAAACATCTATTTTTACAATCATGAAGGCTTGAGGATTGGGTATTTCTAAGCATGAAAGATTATGAATTATTGATTTTAATTTTCTAACAGTTTCAGTCATCTTTGATTCCAAGCAAGAGGGTCCTTTTTAAGTCTTTCGAAAAAAGGCTTACTAATATGACTAAAATTTGGAATGAAATAAGATACATAATTAAGACATCCTAGAAATTTTTGGAGTTGTTTTATCCTTAATTTCTTGGAGTTATTGTTCCTTGATATATATCATAACCAAAGAATATAACTTTTGTTTGGAATAATTTCATTTTTCTTTGACAGACTACAAGACCATTTCTTTTGGTGACATTAAAAAATGTTATTAAATGTTTATAATGTTGCTCCATTGAATTTGAAAAATTAGGACATCATCAATTTAAACTATTAAAAGGTGAGTATATAGATTTAAAATATTATTCATCATATTTTGAAATTCAGAAGGTGGGTTTTTTAATTCAAAGTGTATTACATGCCATTCATAATGTCTAAAGGGTGTGGTGAAAGCAATGTTATATCTATCTTTTTATTTGATTTGAATCTACCAAAATCCTAACTTCATATCAAATTTTGAAAATATTTTGAACTATGTAACTATCCTAACAAATCATTTTTATTTGGAATTGGATATGATATTCATTAAAGAACTTTATTGAGAGGTGTGTAATTAATTATTAGCTTAGGAGCTCCAACTTTTATTTCAACTTGATTCTGAACATAGAAATTTGAACAACTTTTGGGAAACTTACTATATCATATTAATTGTTTGTCTACTAAATCTTGAACCTTTTTTTTTTTGCAATAATTTAATAATTTTTCTTTTCTTTGAATGGGTCTTACTTTTGTAGGCATATTTCTTTCATCAAAATCTTTTCATACAGTAAAGAAATCATATATATTTTCAATTCCAGAATGCATTTGGAATTTTTGCACACATTTCCTTTTCGAAAAGATTCTTCAATTTTTGTTGAACTTGAGAATTTTTTATTCTTTGTTCAATTATTTTCAATTCTGGAATGCATTTGGAATTTCTGCACACACTTCCTTTTCAAAAAGATTTTTGAATTCTTCAATTTTTGTTGAATTTGTCAGGTCCCAAACAGGTAGTATAAAAAGGTGGTAGACAATTTATATAGCGGAATGTTAATAAGATCTTGCCCTTGTCTCATTGGAGATGCAGTATACAATCTTTGTTAGATATATTGTTCAATTATTATCAGAA
>JANHAO010007379.1:0-20223 GCA_026873985.1 Saraca asoca
TAAATATACTTTCAAAACCACTTTAATATATATAAGGAAATTTCATTATTTAAAAGGATCAATAATATTCTATATAATAAAATTAATCTATGTTTACTAATGGGATCTTGAAGTGAGAAGGATTATCTACTCACCTTATAATATTTCTTAGAAAATTAAGTTAGCTGACTTAAATGTTTCAGCTGAAGCTCTAATGTTAGTCGTTGATATGCTTAATCCTTTAATAGAAACTTCACTGAAGCAAGGCAACACAAACAATAGGAAATTTTCAGCTTTTCTTAATTTTGCATAGTGAGGGTTTCAACTAACCCTTCTTGAAAACTTGATGTAAGTATGCTATAAAATAAATTTTTTGTTTTGGGGTTACTCACCACCGTCCAAAATACAGGTGGGGAGCTTGGCTGGAGTTGGATCGCCGCCAGTGAACTTATTGGAGCTACTGATCGAACTACATTACTAAGGGTTTTCAACATAAGTATCTTGAACAAAGTAGTTGTAGGATTACTATGAAATAAATTCGATGATCTAGCAATACTTATCGGAGTCTGAAGTATCGGTGGCCAACTTATCACTGATGGAAGCCTCATCGATTAGTTAATCTGGGCACTGGCCGAACAACACGCCGCTGGAGAAGAAGAAAGAAAGCCAAGCTGTGAGGTTAGTCCAATCACTGGAGAAGAGAAGAGAGAGAGAGGCCGACAACTGGCTTGTCAGACGTTGAAGCAATTGCAGTAAGGGAGGAAGGCTTCAGCTTTGGCTGAAGAAGTAATAGCGCCATCGAGAAAGAAGAGGATCGGACAAGAGGAAGATGATGGGAATCTCGCTGGAACTGTCGGAGACGATAGGCAGAAGAAGAAGGAGACCGAATGCAGGTCACCGGAGAGCAGAGAGAGGAGGAAGCTTTGGGAATGCTAGAGAAAAAATTGAGATGGGGAAATATATACATAAGGCCAAATGGAAAAAATTATGTTTTGATCTCAAAACTTTCCACTGACTTCAAATAAGTCCTTTCAAAAATTACAATTCAACCCTTACGAATTTTCAGAAGTTTTCAATTTAGTCCCTCAGCAATTTTCTTCTTTTTTTTTAGGCATTACAAAATATCCTCTGGTATTCTTCCTATACTATCAATGTTGCAAGTTGGGAGACTCTTGAGCCATGTTCAAGGTATGTCTCCAAGAGTGACCAGGAAGAAGCGACACTTGACCAGAGAATTGAACGTCTAAAGATTCATTTGTACATTGAATGCATCCAGGTGGTCGTACAGGTCACTATCCCTATTATATTGCGAGATAGTGAGAATCTTAAACATGTGAGAGAGAGGCTTTATCTCGATCTCCCTGGTGAATAGCGTTCTCTCATCATAATGATCTCGATGGTCCTGAGCAAGAAGGCATTTTTTTAAATGTTGTACCCTCTGAAGCAACTCTTTTACCATCTAGTCCTGTGCCTCAGATTGACGGCTAAAAGATCGATGGCTCCTTACACTTCCCTGGTCGTAGAAGTGGCGATTTAAGGTTCTATGCCTTCTCCTGTGCCCATCATCTAGTGAGTATCGATTTGAAATATATCCCTAATTGGTCCTGTTTGAGCCTCTAACTCGTTGTGAACCCATACGTTGCTTATTATCTCCATTATCATCCTCTCGAGCTCGGCGGAGTTCTGATCTTGATTGTAAGTTGGAATAGCGAATTGAATGAGCACGCTGAAGTACTTCTCTGATTGGCCTCTCCTCTTGAGCTTCTTCCTGTGACTATTGGAGTACTTTTTTGGGCATAGCAACCTCAACATGCTTTTGCGCTCCCTTGGCTTGTCCATGAGCTAGCGCCTTAACTGCCTCAACTAACTCTCTCACTATGTTCTCAAGCGCTTCTTGATGCTGATACCACGCTTGCACTCTATCAGTCCCAGGAACAATAGCAACAGGCTAGCAAGGGGCCAATGGGGGCATGACAGCTGTAGTAACTATGGTGAGGGTGGTGGAAATGCCTGTCGCAAGAAGAACTAGGCCTCCAACTGGTAATACATCCTACTGTTGTTCCACATGACCCTCAGGCTAGTTAACTACAACATCTGAACTCCTAGTGGTTTTTCCTCTAGCCATTACAATTAGATGGAAAATTAAGAAGAATGCGATTTAGGGCCTTCTTTCTAGCATCAAATTGTTGACGTATGAATCTGATCAAATAAAGTCCAAAGTCTCAAACTACAAATTGAGAGTGTAAAATCACAAGATCAAGAAAAACAAAGGAAAAATAAGATAACACCAGAAGTTTTTAACATGGTTCGGCCTGACTCAATGCCTACGTCCACGACTATTTTATTTCTCTGTATATTTTTGTTTGGGTTATAGTATCTCTTCATTGTCTCTTCTTTTCTCTGTAAAATGATTTTAACCCCCCTTTACAATGGCTGAGACGTTACAATTTGAATGTAATGAATCATTGATTACATAACAGACAATAATAGACTTGAAAACATATTTCCATAATTAACTTCCAATTGTCATCCTCAACAACCTAATGGCTGGGAAAGCGTTTTTTGAGTTGCGGACTAGATTTCGTCCTCAACAACTTAAAGTTACATATTAGGTTGCTTTGACCTTTGTTGGTTACATTTGACGACTTGATGGCTTGCTCCAAGGACCTTAATCCTGGATGAGCTAAACCCTTATCAATTAGACTTGTCCATTAGACTTTTATCAGCCTATTTATATGATTTAAAAAATATCACAACAATACCTAATTTTTTGTCAAGTAAATCTCCACGATAAAAATCAGAATGAATATATGAGACAGCTGAAAATGGTAGAAGAGTGACAAAATCAGAATGAAAACCTTCCAATTCTATCATTTATCAAGGATTTTGATCGAAAATGTTGAAGTGGGTACATCATTAGTTCTTTCGATATTGTCTTGGCGGCGAGGAGGCATTTAATTGGCCTTGAAGGCAGAGCACCAACGTTAAGAAAAAAAATACATTTTATTTGTACATAATATGACCTTTTCTATTCATAACTTAAAGTGCCGCAAACATATCATTTATATCATAACATTTTATTTATATATGTTAATTTTTCATTCAAATATAATAGATTTTATCATATATCATTTATATACTTTCTAATTAGTTTCAATGTTTTTTTTTTAAATTTTAGATTTAAATCAAAGAGAAAATTAGGAAGAATAAGATCATAATCAAGATTAAATTAAAATTAATTAAGAAACACATAATTAATATATAATAAAATTTATTAAATTTGAACAAAAAATTAACATAAATAAATAAAATATTAACGATGTAAACTATAAACATATTAACATGAATAAAATATATTTTTACCTAAATAAAAATGCCTAAAATGTATCATGAAAATCTGCCGATTGTGTGAACCCAGACCGGGGGCAGCATCCATTTGCTGCATTTTTCTTCAACTTGCAACGACACAGCACATGCAATGCAAGTAATGTTTTTTCTGTACCAAATCAACAAATGATTAAAGAAGAAAATCCAACAACAGTACCATGGTCATTATACTTGGTTCCACCCTCCAGGCTCAGAATTCCTAAACCACATATGTATCCCCTTTTAATTTTTGCATCTTAGGAATCCTAATTTAATGGGGGCATATTATAATTTTCCCATATCATGAACTGAGAATGAGGACATGGTGTAGCCATTTTGCACATTCTCTTGTACAATGTCTAAAGACGAATTTCAAAAGCTAAACTATAAAGAAAGACAATCTTAGTGACATGAATTACTTCACACTAATTCACAATCAAATGAACTCAACATCGTCAAAGAATTTAATCTGTCCAATTCACGTACGGTTATTATTAAACATAAATGCCGAAATCAGCAGTAACAGAAACTTGTACAAATTACAAAAAGATTAAAAAAAAAAAAGAAAAAAAAAACGCGGGAAAATTACTGCCACAATAGGCTACAAACAAATTCATAAAAGCTAAGGCTACCTAAGCTACATTCATGCCTACCAAAATTGTCTTTAATCCTTTCAATGGTGTCGAACATCAAAAAGTCTAGGCAAAACTTAAATTAAGAGAAAAAGAGGAAGAAGATCAATATTTCAATGATTTTTTTTTTTCCATGAATAATATTTCAATGTTTCTTTTCAATCAGCCGGTACAGAAGTAATTCACAGAGCTCTTCAGTTTTCTTCAACTAGTCCATCCTCATCCTCCTCTTTCTCAGCACTGCATCGAAAAGCAAACAAATTAATGGACATGATAAAAATAGATGTGACAAAATGAAAACTCCACCACCACAATAGAGTTAGGATCTTCCCCAGAATCAACTATCAGTTTGGCTGGATCAATGAAAACTTAATAACATTTGGGTCCTTCAGGAGCATAAATTTAAAAACCAGATTGACAAAAGCAAAACTTAAAAGGATAGTAAGACATAATTAACCAAGAACATTCAATCCCCATACTTCCAAGAACCCAAGCCAAATCGGTTATCATGTATAGACGAAAGTACTGCAGGAACTTAAAACTAACTGCAACGTACCTTTAGAATCTGTTTCCGCTAAAGTACTCAAAGAAAAAATTTTACTATCGAAAGGATCCTACCATGAAAAATTACAATCAGAAGAATTCCAAATATAATGACTAATGACTTACCACAGTAGTGAGCTATAACCACCTTATTTGTCCAATTTAAATATGGTAGCATAACACAAAAACTATCAGGACATAAATAAGGGGGAAACCATAGAAACAAACTAGAAACGACAAAACATCTCGAAGTGCATCACAGGCCAATTGATTGTTCTATTTTACCCAATTTCCTTCTTTTCGGCTCTCTAGCACCAGCTTAAACGTTGTTTTTTTCAGTCCCATTAGAGTACTAAAGAACGGCAAAACATCTCGAAGTGCATCACAGGCCAATTGATTGTTCTATTTTACCCAATTTCCTTCTTTTCGGCTCTCTAGTACCAGCTAAAACGTTGTTTTTATCAGTCCCATCAGAGTACTAAAGAATCTAATGATAACCTAAAGTTAACAGCTTTTAATTAATGTAAAAGAAGAATTTATCATGAACCTGGCAACCAGTGTAATCATGACAATAAATATAACGACCGAGTTAGTTTGCTAAAACAGACGAACCATGTTGGACGACTATCGTCAGACTCAGCCCTTTTCCAACTCCTCTCAGTCCTTTCATCAGGCAAACTAGCTCGTCCGTTGCCAGAACCGAATCCCCTCTTTCCAAACCCATCCTTTCTCTCAATAGTCTCCTTAATCTTCATTGTCTCAAGTTGCTCATCAATCTTCTTCCAGTCATGCCCTTTCTCTGCCAAAACCTCCTCCCTTGGCCTCGCCTCCCCGAATGGACTTGGACCCTTAGGCTTTGTCACATTCCCAGAAACCTCCTGGTTTCCGGTCACAGATAATGAACGAGGTTGCAAGTTAAGTCTCGGTCTCCCACTCCCAGTCTCATTTCTCTCACTTCCACCATTTAATTCCCCCTTCTTCCTGTTCCAACTGTCCAAATCTGCACCACCGCTCGACCCAAATCCAAGTTTCCTCTCTCTTTCAAACCGACCACCGTTGTCACTTCTCTCACCTCCACTGTTCAATTCCCCTTTCTTCTTGTTCCAGTTATCCGAGTCAGCACCGCCACTTGACCCAAACCCGACTTTCCTCTCTCTTTCAAACCCCCCACCATTAGAAACAAATCTGCGACCCTCTGATGGCACAAAGTTCTTATTGGAAACCCAACTGTCCGATTCATCAGCCCTCGATTGTGAATCAAAAAAACTTCCCCTTTCCCTCCTATCAAATCCATTTCCTGTCGCCGACTTCTTCCCGGCAGCCCAATTATCAATTTCGTCAGCTCGTGAAGGTGCCAATTCACGATTCCCATCCCTACCAAAGGACCCGTTTCTCCTTGGCTCATCAGAAACCCTCGATGAACCCCATCTCGAATTCGACGATTCGTCACCGCTAGAATTCCTATTAGGCCGGTCAAACGAACCATAGGATTTGAACCCGCCCCCGAGTCGGTTCCGGTCGCGCTCAAGATCCTCAGCTGTTCGTTCGCGCGGACCCCTTGGTAGCATCATAAGATCTTCATGGGTCAAGCCATCAGAATGGCTGGCCTGCACCGGCTTAGTACCTCCATAAGTGGAGAACTCAGCCAATGAAACGGTCTGGCCCTTCTTCTTCTTGGGTTTCGAAGCGGCGGCGACGGCAAGGGAAGGAAATTCTGAGAGTGGCTGCGATGAAACGCTAACGCCAGCATCATCTTTCTGTTTCTGCTGAAGGAGTTCGGCCTCGTGTTCTTCAGAATCAAGCGCCCACGCGCCGGGTTTAGCCCAGGCAGAGACAGTAGCCGCCATGGTTTGTGTCTCTCTGTGTTGTCTCTCTGAAACCCTCGTTTCGTTCCTCTTCTCTTTGTATGGAAAAATGATTGCGTTTGTTGGCAGCTAAAACAGGCGCGGGGAGCTATTTATATTTCGTGAGAAAAGTTTCATCGAACGGTAAAAATGATTTCATGAGATTCTTCTCAACTAACGGACGGCCCTCATCTTTTTAGATGGTATCCTTTTTCAGGGAGCATTTTTCCGACCATCTCACATACATGATAATTTAATTCAATTTTGACTATGATTTTTATATGAAATTATTTAAAAATAATTTATAAATTATAAATAATATTTTTAATTGATGCTTTTCTCTCTCTGTTATCAAACTTTTTCGTAACCTAGTTTTAATTTAATTGGTATTGACCAATTAATTTTTAAACTCTAAGCTTGCTTGATTGAAGGGAAAATGGGTGAAGAAAGAGTGAAAAGAAAAAGTTGGATAGAAAATGAGATTTTTTTCTCCTTCTTGGATGAAGATGGCAAATGGGTGGAAAGAAAACTGGGTTGAAAACAGTGCATAGGCCCCACATGTTTTTTTTTTTCCACCCAAAAGTGAACAAAAAACCAGTAGAAAACTTTCTCAACTACTGTGCTCTTGCCCAGAGAACTCTGGTTTGCATTTCCTCCAGTTGCATCAACTACTTTTGGTCATTCCCATCAACTGCTTCTTCAGTCTCTCTCATCTTGAGCTAAGGGCTTCTAATAAGTTTTTTTGCCAGATCTGAAATTTTATCTGATTTTTCTCCCTTCCGATCTTCAGTGATGGCAGCAAACTTCGTTAGTTTTGCAAATATGCTTATCCTCTCCTCTCCTTATAGGTATCAGATTTTACATTGTCTTTTACCGAATCAACAATGTCTTTTCCTGCTAAGTTAACTCTCATTCCCCTCTTATTGTTCCCTGTTCTTGTCCCATTTTAGATCTCTTTTCAGATGCCAATGCTACATTTATGTGAATGTCTTGTATGAATTACATTATTCTTGTGGCATCAGATTGTAGTTCCTCATTAGATAGTTTTCTATAAGTTAATGGGCTCACTGCCCCAATTTCTTCCATATTATTCTTGAATAGTTGCTACTGTAAGAAATTCAGAGCTGATGTGGGGTATTGACCTTGATCTTATAGCATGATGATTCATGATGGACATTTCTTCCATATTTGTAAGTTTCTCTCTGTTTCCATGTTGTCTCAAGATTTTAATTCAATTGAATGTTTCACAGATGTACAAGCAGCATTATGACAATAGAGGCTATTTCATTTTACAATAAATATGTGGATTGCTATTTGATTTCTAATTTTGAATAATAAAGTTTGTCCTCTTATGTTATGTACAAATTTTCATTTGAAATTATAAGTTTGTTTCAATTGCTTGTTGATACCAATAATATGGTTTGAATTCCCTTTCCTTTCAGGTTTTATAACTTTCATTCTCTATAAGCAAGGCTTATGCCACCTTTTGCCTATTGGCTACTACAGCTTCTCAATTCCAGCTTTATCACCTTGTAAGCATTGCATTGATATACAAAGAAGTAATATTCTATTTTAAGGTAGGCTTCCATTAGGTCATTTGTTATTGTCTCAACAATTAAGATGTAGTAGCTATCCAGATCAATAGATGAAGTCTTATGCCGATATCCTATAATGAGAAACAGAAGCTAGTACTTCCTATAGCCACAATTGCATTTGTTGAATTGCGTTATTGGTTAATGCCTCATGACGGTTTTGGGTCAGGAGATATTTTCTTTTCCCTTTTGCTCTGTTTTAGTAAATTTGTATCCTCTTTGAGTTGTGATTGACATGTGGTGTAATACCTTAAAAAAAAAAAGGAAAATGTTGATTGAAGGACTGAATTGAAGATTTTAGATTTTCATTGGGGTCAGATTGTAATTTTCAAAAGGGTGGTGAGTAATCTTAGAACAAAAGATTTATTCTATAGCAATCCTATAGTTAGTTTCCAAGAATTTCCCTCGAAACCTTTACTATGCTAGTGTTGACAGTCGATTTTGGTAATCGATCAACGAAGAATTCTGAGAATCAAACTGCTCTGAAAAGTGAAAGGGGAGCAAGGAAATGGCGAGAGATTCAGAGGAAGAGCACAAAAAACATGAGAAATTTTATCGTGGTTCAGCTAAAGTCAAGATGACCTCTACGTTCACGGTGGTATTATTAGTTTTGAGTGGTTATTTTGTTACACACAACAATATTACATATGTCTATGGCTATTTTGGCAGAGTTTCTACATATATTACACTACATCTATGTAATGGCTCTCCCTCCCTATTTATAGAAGTCGGGAGGGTTACAAGTCATAATTTGTCATTGTAAAACTATGATTACATCTGTATTAAGCATTAAATGCTAGATGTCAAGCAATAAATATAGGGCAAATCATTGTCGGGCTTTGGAGGTTGATTTGCAAGTTGGTAAAGTATTCGGACTATCTGTTAGATATTAGTTGTTCCCAATCATGCCGAGAGGAGCTCGCTGTAGCCTTGTTTGATTTAGGAGCTATGAGCTCGCACTGTGCGGTGTGTAGTTTGTTGTCTGGCCTCAACAACCTCACTGAGTTGCGCCATGCCTCTTCGCCTCCTAACTTAATTTTTTAGGCCTCTACAGGTCCATTCTGCCTTATCTGAAAATGCCCATAACATTAGCCCCCTAACTCTCAGTTCGCTCTGCGAGCTAGGAGTTAGTTATACATTTTTCAGGTAAGGGTCCTCTATCTACGACTGGCGGTATTGCCAAGTTCCTTGTCCATAACATTGTTTTAGTCAAAGCCTTTGCTTGTAACCTTCTGAATGGTCATGTCAAAGTTCAGTCTTCCACTGCATATGTTTTACAACTGTCAGCGAGATAACTCAGTTTTTCTTTCGGGTCGTTGGATTGAGAGCATCTGGACACTTTCTGGTTTCTTTAGAAAGGTCAAATCAGTCTATATAAGGCATGGAAAATTTCCTTCTTTCACAGAACAGCCTAGTGAGCCCCATTGATAAGCCTCTTATGAGGATGCAAAGCATGTTCAGTCCGTTGTGAGAATTCCTCTTTGAGGATCTTGGGAAGTTTTGTTATGGGAAGCTTCCGAGGGTGATTCCTCTTTGAGGATCCCAAGAAGTTTTGTTATTTTCCTCCATCGCCTCTTCGTGATTAAGGTAGCTCTTTACCAATGCTCTTTGGTTTCCTTGCATGGTGAGACATTCTGGTCGATTTCCCCCAAGCATTTGGGAACTAAGGAGTTGAGGGACAAGCTCTTAACTTTAGAGTAAGACAAGAAAAAGGAGATGGAGCTACGTGGCCTGCTCTTCGACCATGATTCCTAGAGGGACAGTTTCTTATGCTTATTATAGTTGAAGGTTTATCCTAGTCTTTGTACTCATAATTTTCTTGTACAGACTCACCTCGTTGAAAGAGATTTTGTAATGAATATTGCCCCTTTTCTTGATGTTCCAAGTGTGCAACTGGTTGTCATGTATTGTAGAAAATTATATCTGAGCTCTTTTTATGGATTGGTTTCTATTTGTTGTGCTTAGTCAAATATCAAACTTAATATTTAATGGATAAAATCAATCCATTATGTCTGGTTGTAAACTTAAGCACTGAAATAATCTGGTCAATAGCGAATTTTTAGCTCACAAGAAAATTGTAAGTAATCGATTTGATGGTACATATTGCGCCTTAGTTAAAGCAAGTTCGCAAGTTATGAACTTGAATCGAAGGTGATGTAGGCTCGTGAGGTTTAGCACGCCGCACCAGGTGTGCCTGAGCTGGAGATTAGGCAATTAGGTGCACCTACGGGCTTAACGCTCTGTGCCAGGTATGCCTGAGTGAGCTCGTGAGGCTTAGTGCATTCGCACCAGGTGTGCTCGAGCTAGAGATAAGGCGATTAGATGCACTTGCAGGCTTAGCGCTCTGCGCCAGGTGTGCCTGAATGAGCTCGTGAAGCTTAGTGCATTCGCACTAGGTGTACCCGAGCTAGAGATTAGGCGATTAGGTGCACCTGTGAGCTTAGAGCTCTACGCCAGGTGTGCCCGAATGAGCTCATGAGGCTTAGTGCATTTGCACCAAGTATGCCCGAGCTAAGATCGAATGAGCTTATGAGGCTTAGTACAATCGCACCAGGTGTGCCTGAGCTAGAGATGAGGCGATTAGGTGCGCCTGCGAGCTTAGCGCTCCATGCCAGGTATGCCTAAATAAGCTTGTGAGGCTTAATGCATTCGCACCAAGTGTGCTTGAGCTAAAATTGAATGAGCTTGTGAGGCTTAGTGCATTTGCACCAGTGTGCCCAAGCTGAAAATGAGGTGATTAGGTGCGCTTGCGTGCTTAGCGCTTTGCGCCAGATGTGCTCGAATGAGCTCGTGAGGCTTAGTGCATTTGCACCAGGTGTGCCTGAGCTAAGATTGAATGAGCTTATGAGGCTTAGTAGATTCGTATCAGATGTGCCTAAGCTGGATATGAGGTAATTAGGTGCACATGCGGGCTTAGTGCTCTGTGTCAGGTGTGCCCGAATGAGCTCGTAAGGCTTAGTGCATTTGCACCAGGTGTGCCCGAACTAGAGATGAGGTGAATAGGTGCGCCTGTGGGCTTAGCGCTCTATGCCAGGTATGCTCGAATGAGCTTATGAGGCTTAGTGCATTTGTACCGAGTGTGCCTAAGCTAAGATCGAATGAGCTCATGAGGCTTAGTGCATTCGCACCAGGTATGCCCGAGCTAAGATCGAATGAGCTTGTGAGGCTTAATGCATTTGTACTAGGTGTGCCCAAGCTGGAGATGAGGCAATTAGGTATGCTTGCGGGCTTAGCACTCTACACCAGGTGTACCCGAATGAGCTCGTGAAGCTTGGTGCATTCGCACTAGGTGTGCCCGAGCTAAGATCAAATGAGCTCGTGAGGCTTAGTACATTCACACTAAGTGTGCCTGAGCCAAAGATGAGGTGATTAGGTGGGCCTGTGGGCTTAGCACTCTACACTAGGTGTGCCCAAATGAGCTCATGAAGCTTAATGCATTCACACCAGGTGTGCCCGAGCTAAGATCGAATAAACTCGTAAGGCTTAGTGCATTCACACCAGGTGTGCTCGAGCTGGAGATGAAGCGATTAGGTGCACTTACGAGCTTAGCGCCCTATGCTAGGTGTGCCCGAATGAGCTCGTGAGGCTTAGTGCATCCACACCAGATGTGCTTGAGCTAGAGATGAAATAAGAGCTGCAAATCAGTTCATTTATTCATAATTTTACTATCCTGTGGTTTCTTGACACGTTTGTTTCACAAGTGTCTCTTTGATTTTCACGGACAGCGCAATGATTACTGTCTCCAGCAGTCATGTCTTAGTTTTAAATGACAACACGTGTTGGTCCGTCGGATCATGGGTTGTCTAGAGAGTTTCAAGATCTAACGGTTGGTCTGTTCACAACAATAAAAATTGAGGAGATATTTCCCCCCTTTTTTCATCTTTCATTTGATATTCGTCAATTCTAGAACTTTCCTCTCCGTCCCTCTGTAGGATTTACAACCGTTTGCTGCTCTCTACCCACTCTGGCCTTATTTCAATTTCTTTAGTTCCACTGGGCCTAATTCAGGTTACCAGGCACTGCTTCCGTCTACGCTTTAGACTTCCTCTTTGATTGATAAGGTAAATTTCTATCCCTGGCCTTGTGCTTCTACATTTCAATTTTGAAGCCCTCATAGGTGTGTCTATTATTGACTGAAAGCCAAAGTGCGGGTCATATTTTATCTGTCTGTCGGTAGGTGTCATGGCTTTTGGTGGTGGTGAAGTTTTCAACTGGTCTTCTGGGTTTCTTGGCTTTATAGCTAAAACCTCATACGTGTCTTTGGGTCTAGGTGTCTTGGGCGGTAGCCACCTTTCTTTAGGTCAGACTACTTTTAGGCTAGTGACCGGTCTATGTTCAGCAGCCTGATTGTTTTCTTTTTCTTTCTTTCTTGTGTAGATGTCTTAGCCCCATAGACGCCGTGGCCACCTAATAGTCAATGAGGATACAGAGTCCAAAGGGAGTGAGGGAGCACTTTGTGCCACCGAGGGTGTGACCTCCCAGTGTTGTGAGGTTGCTAGTAGGTTTGTAGCTCATCCCAAGCTAGAGGGGGTCGAAGTTGATTCTCCTTCAAGCATTATCCTTCCAATATCAAATTTAAAGAATTTTGGGAGATCGTTGAGTCATACTTTTTCCCGAAGGGCGATCATGTTATGGCGCCATTTAGCGGTGACCACACTGCTCATCCTCTTACTAAGTTTACTATCATAAGCGTTCATCATCTTAATATGGGTCTTAGGTTCCCAGTCCCCCTATATATAATTGATTTCCTGAACGAGTTAAAGCTCGCTTCGGCTTAGCTGACCCCCAATGCATACTCTACATTGACTTCTTTAGCACTAGTCCACCTTGAAAACGGTCTCCCTCCTCCCAATGCTAAAGTCCTTTATTATCTTTACAATATCGAAACTACCAGATAGTAGGAAGGGGTTTATTATCTTTTGCCTCGTCTTTCCAAGTATAAGAGGGTGTTGCCTAGTGGGGATGCCAGAGGGAAATCCAACATGGGCCCTTATAAGACCCATTGGTTTTATGTTTCCTACCCATCCTTATGTCACCTTCAGAATTTCTCATTTAATTCAAGTCCGGGTGAGCGATCTAAGAGAGTTCAGGCATCCACTATCTTTCATTTTGCTTTGAGTCTAACCTTTGTTATGTCCTTTGCAGATGGAGCAGGAAAAGAGAGGCCAGAGTTGAGTGTGGGGGAGATCGAAGTGCTAGACAAGTTTGCCATCTACAACAACTTACAGAACGACCCAAAGTTTGACAAAAAGCTCTTGCGAGCTCACGGACTTTATCCTGCTCTTGGTGCCAAGCTTCTTAACCGCTCATAGGACATTGGAGTTCATGGGACAAGGAAGTCCCCTTATTGATTTTAGCAAATGAGGTGACATGGGGAGAGTCAACTTAGTCCTACTCTTATGAGGTTGAAGCAAACTGCTACTCCAGCCTCCACCCCTGTTAATCATCCTTCCTTCTCTACAACTGCTCCAATCCTCGCTTCGACTGGTTAGGCTTATTCCTCTACCACCATCCCAGCTCTAATTCAGGTCGATGATCCCTTCACCCTGATGATCACAGAAGAGACCCTGCTTGCCCCGACCTCTATTTCTCAATTGGGACCGATCGAGGTTGAAAGAACGAGGCTTAGGTCTTCAGGTCATGGAAAGGAGGCTCCAACAGGGCCTCTTTCTAAAAGGCAAAGAACTGATAAGGGACAAGAGGTTGTTGCTAGTCCGACGGCAAGGGCCGAGGATGCTCTGAAATTTCAGACCAGGGGTTTGGGACCCAAGAATTTGGCACTTTATGATGTCATCAACAAAAACATAGGCTAGATCTTGGGGGCTCAAACAAAATCCCTAGAAGATGACAAGATTCGAGGGAGCTCTCTGACGGAGATATTAACTAATCATTGTCTGATGGTCGGTATCATTCCTTTCTTGTTTTCATTTATCCTTTGCTTATGTTCTGACTTTTTGCTACTCTTTTCAAAGGGCACTGGAGGTAGTAAAGTTGAGAAATGAGAGCTTAATTTAAGAGGTAGAGCGGGACCAGCTCAAGGCCAGCCTAGCAGCAATGACCAAAGAGGCAACTGAATTGAAGAAAAAGTTAGAGGAGGAGACAGATGATTTGGCTTCGAGGCTGTGTAGGGCTCATAACGAGCTTCAGCAAGGGAAGAAGGACATGGCAATGCTGGCACACGTGGTTGACAGCTTCCAAAAGCAATCTGAAGCCACTCAAGAAAGGGCAGCTCGTGCTGAAGATAAGGCACTGTGAGCTGAGGAAGGAGTCAGGCGAGTTGAGGTGGCTACCAAGTGAGCTGAGGAAAGGGCCACACGGACCGAGGAGGAGATCGTCAAGGTGAGAGAAGAAACTCCTATCTTGATTGATCAGGCTAGGGAAGCTGCCATCTCTGAGACCACTGATAGCTTTATGTACACCTTTTGGCAAAAACACCCTGACTTTGACTTTTCATTCTTTGGCGGGGAGACTGAAGCAATTATTTGGGACTTTATCGAGGGTGCGAAGGCAACCTCTCCTCCAGACGTTGAAACTATACATGATCTTCCCATTCAAAGTGCAGAGTAGGTTGAGGGCACTCCAGCAACGCAAGAAGTAGCAGAAGAGAGGCCTGAAGAACAAATGACAGAAGATCTGCCCATGGCTGTCTTGGATTCCTCCACCCCATAAGATTCCTCTAGTCCTCCAACTCTGTCCCCTTTAGCATCTCTATAATTTTATCTTGCATTTTGACAATCTGATTTGATATTTTGTATAATTGGGACATCTTTACTTTGAATTTTGTGATCTATCAAACATTTTATCATCTCGTTAACTGATCCGCTGGTGAACTGCATGGACTTGGATGGGTGATGTTAAGTTGTGGCATATGAGGTTCTGGCATTTTCACCTCGTGAGACGGTAGGTTGAGTTGCCCACGCAAAGCATAGTTTTTCTTTAAATAGCATTGACCGCGGACGAAATACATTAAGAAGCATGCAGAATATTATATAAAAAGACAAAGAAATTCTTGGATCATTATTTAATTCAAAACTTTTGAAGAATATTACAAATCCATGGGGCTAAATTTGCCTTATTGATAGTATGGCTGAAGATGTTTTGCATTCCATGCTCGGGGGAACTCAACTCCTTCGACATTATCCGGATGATATCCCCTACTTCGCTATTTCTTTTTTATTACAAAGAGTCCTTCTGTTGTATATGGAAATTGATTCAGACCGAAGGAGCTCGCAAGGATCCTGAAACCAACAAGAAGACCAGCTTGAAGCACGTCTGAAACTGTTTAGTCATCAGGTCGCTAAAGCGTGTGACTTCGTCAGACCGAGTCCGCACCGAAGAGGCAAGCTCAGGCGCTCCATTCTAAAAATAGGAGGAATGGCCTGACTGATAAAGCATAACCTGTGACTTGGAGCTCGCCAGACAGAAAGGCTAAGTCATGTTTTGCCCCAACGGGCAAATGGGGTCTACTGGCATAAGGCAATCTGCAGTAATCGAAAAGGATATTCAATCTGTATATCCTGTCTTGTACATTAAATACTAATGTAATAGATTTACTACATATGTAATTACCTTTATAGCCTCCTTACCTCTATAAATATGAGGAAGGAGCCCATCTGCAGGGGAGGGACCTCCATGCCAAAACCCTGCTAAAACAGAGATTATACATTGTAGAAACATTATTTTAATAATACACTACCGTGGACGTAGGGTCCAGTGCTGTTTGGATTTGGTTGAATCACGTTAAACTAGTACCTCCTTCTTTTCTACTTTTCCATTCATTCCTATCCGTTTTGCTATTTTACTTTGCCTAAACTGGTTATAGGCCAGAGATCCCATAAGAATCCTCCCATTGGTTGGATTTTGGATCATTACCAAAATCTAACGTCAATATTTTGGCATCGTCTGTGGGGATCTCATCTATTCTGGTTCGTTTCCACTACAATGGCCAAGGGAAGAGCCATTAGAGCCTCAAATGCATAACTCCATCCTCCGGATAGCCATGTTTCGACAACAAACTCATCCACTGCTCCTGTCATCAGAGCAGTTGCTAGTGTTCCTCCAACCGGTTCGGTACAGCTAATTATCGCCACTAACGGTGTTGACAGACCGTAAATCTGGCTCCAGTTTATAAGTTGGTAGAATATTTAGACTGTCTGTCAGATATTAGCTATTCCCAATCATGTTGAGAGGAGCTCACTGTAGCCTTGTTCGATTTGGGAGCTATGAGCTCACGCTGTGCGGTTTGCTATCTGGCCTTAGCGACCTCGTTAAGTTGGGCCATGCCTCCTCACCTCCCAACCTGATTCTTTGGGCCTCTGCAGGTCCATTCTACCAGGTCTGAAAATGCCCATAATAGCTAGCTGTGAGAAATTTGAAATATTCTTATTATTTTGTATTGTCTTGCTTCAGAGAAACCTCTATTAAAAGGATTAAACATATTAACGTTCAATTTTGGAACTTCAGCTAAACACCGAAGTTGAGTGATTCAATTCTTCAAGTGAGATACCCTAATTTTCTAAGGATTTTCTAAGGTGATTGGATAATCCTCCTTATTTTTTAAATCCCGTTTTCAGAATAATTTTGTTGTATGGAATATTTTGGTTTGCTGAATGATATGATTTTGATGCTAGCTTTCTTGAAAATTCTAAGGTATGTTGTATGATATATATACATACATAGATATTTACTTGATATGATGAAATTATGTTCTATTTGTTTTCAGCATATTGTTATTTCAAATGATAAATAAATTGAGGTTTTGAATCCATTTAAAATCCTATGATAATCCGATGGTGATTGTGTGGAGAAATAAGGATGGGCTGTCGAATATATAAATATTCAGCATGTGGCTTAGTCTGGGGGAGGGATAAGGGTGGGCTGCCGAATATGTAAATATTCGGCATGCAGATTAGTCTGGGATAATTATGCTGTTGTGATTACCATTAGAAATTTTCCTTGAATTCCAATTGAGTGTATGGTTTACTGCAAATCAAATTTTCTTTTGTTTTTGTTATATATATATTCATATATATTGCTTCATGGGATTATCTATTCACTGAGTTTCTATGAAACTTACTTCTCTTTTTCTATATTTTTCAGAGCTTGAGCACACACCTATGACTCCTCCACCTTATCCTGGTCCTAGATCTGCTCGGTGATCGAGTGGACCCTCCTACGGAGATTAAAGGAATATGAATGGTGTAAAATACTTGGCAATTGGTAGGATCGTAAACGCATGCGTTTGTATGTGATTACTGGATGCCCAGTAAGATGTAAATTATATAGTTTGGGCCACTGTATATTATTATGATGTTATACAGGTCATCATGGGTGTGTAGTTCTTGTGTTGTTGTATAGGCCTTATGGCCAGGTGTCTGAAAAATAGAGGAAACTTTGTTGAATTTTTGTTAGAATTTAATATTTAAATATTTCATCATGGATTGACGAAATAATGAGTCATTAGTATGTTAATTACATTGTAAAGCTTGTAGGAGATTTCCTGATGGAATGGGATTTCTGATGGTGACCTTTTATGCCGGTCACATTCTGTGGATTAGGGCATGACATATGGTATCCACCAATCCACCATGACTTCTCCACAATCCTTTTATTAATATTACATGGAAGAGGAAGAAGCAGGGTACTGAGGATGAAGGACAATATTTCTTCGATTGAAACATTTTGTTACTTTGGCAAACCTAGGCTGTAGATGTTGATTGGGGTCATACAAAATGCATGAATCATAAGTGTCAATGGTGACTTATATGCCAAAAAAATAGTTCTCTAGATAACTTGGATAATATTCATATCTTTGCAGATTCTTTCATTTTGAATCTTAAATGTAAGATCCCTTTGTAATTGTAACATTCAATGCTAGTGTTTTCCACTAGGCTGTAGATGGTGACTCATATGCCAAAAAATAGTTTTGTTTCTTGCTTATAAAATATGCTTATTGTGGATGATGATATTTGGAGCCTTTTCACTATTGGTGTGTGAGATCTTTGTGTAATTCTTTAATATTATTGCAGTGTTATATATGATGTTTTGCCTTCAAATATGTATTTGCCTTTTTTTATATATAAGTTATGTTACTATCTTATCAGGTTAAGATCAACAAACAATGGGCAATCTAATTCTATTACTATTTTCCTTCTGCCCTTTTTTTTCCATTTTGCCTCTAAATTTGTACTAACCGTATGGTTCAGAGGAATACCAACATAGTGGAAACAAATTCTACACCAAATATCCACTTAGATTATGGTCCTTTTTTAAATTTGAACTTTCCAAACTAATTCAGGGTCTCTTTTGACCTGGAGTGTTTATGTTGTCTCTCCCTGCATATCTGCATGCATGGTTTGTTGCTATCATGCACTTCTTCACTACATAATTAATGCTCAATCCTTGTAGCATGGACCATAAAATATTACCTAACATGTGTTTACACTATCATGTGTATTCTATAACTCATTCTGCTTGTTTATGTAGGAATAACAAGTGCGCTTGACTTAGCTGACCCTTTTCTTCCAAGGCTTAATTCATTAAATTGTTAGTACAAAAGTTTTGACAAAAGGATTCCTATTGAGTCTGATTTGTTGCACTCCATTGTCAATTGAGAAAAATATTAAGTTGCTTGAGAACTTGATTAGAAAGGTAATTTTTGCACTCTACAAACTGTGGATGACTGTTTTGGACTGTGACATCTACTTCGTGATACCATTTTTAATTTTCGTAATTGGCCAATCTTAAGTTATGTCAATTGGTTAACTATTCATGTAGTAGGTGTTGCTATCTTCTTCGAAATGAAATTTCATATATGCATACATTTTTTGTTGTTGCCTTATTGTTTGCCTTTAAAATTTTTATACCTTTATTGCATGACCGCATGTTTGTTAGATGGACAACAAAGGTCACAATGAATTGTATATAGACCAAGGTCCATATAATGTTTATGATGATGAATACCATGTAAAATAATTAACTAATGTGAACACTCAAGATACTAATTTCACTCAAATGAGGCTTGATTTGGTTAGGCGTCGGTCGTTTATTGTGTTGCAAGTAATCTATTACATTGTGCATGCGTTGCATTTATTACAATTACTTTCACAAAACATCCATGAACCCAGTAGTGATGGGATGGTAAAAAGAGTTTTCCTAAAACAAGAATTGATGCAGCAACTACTACATTCAGAAAGCTGCTGTGATATCATACGTATGGGCCCTTCTGCATTTTTTCGCTTGTGTGAGAAATTACGAGCCACTAATAAAGTAAAGGATTCTATTCATACTACAATGGAGGAGCAAGTAGCAAGATTTCTACACATCACACAATGTCAGACATCGAACCGTGTTTTTTTTCCATCATTCTGGGGAGACTATCAGCCGGTTATTTCATAGCGTTTTACAAGCTGTTATTTCACTTGAGAAGGAGTTACTGGTGCTGCCTTCAAGAGACCACGTCCCACCATAAATACTCCACAATAGCATATACTATCCTTACTTTTCAGTAAGATCTTGTTTGGACTATATTGATCTTTTTAGTGTTATGTACATACTGATATCTAATTGTTTTTTTGGACTAGGATTGCATTGGAGCTGTAGATGGAATACATATTCGTGTGAAGGTGTTGAAAGAATTTGTCGGTCGGTATAGGGGAAGAAAATAATGGCCCACCCCAAACATATTAGTAGCTTGTGACTTTGGGATGAATTTCACATATGTTCTGGCTGGTTGGAAAGGGACTGCACCGGATTCGAAGGTGCTAAAGAACGCACTAAGTAAGGCAGATAAGTTAAAGCTTCCTAAAGGTAGATATTGAAACTTGCATACATTCTTCATTGTTTTCTCCATATGTTCACATGGAAATTTCGTGCATACATATAGGAAAATTTTATCTTGTGGATGCCAGATTTCAGCTAAAGCGTGGTTTACCCACACTGTATAGAGCCATCCACTATGATTTGAAGGAGTATTCTAATTGTCAGCCAGAAAATGCTAGAGAATTATTCAACCTTCACCATGCCTCATTACGCAATGTCATTGAATGGGCATTTGAAGTGTTGAAGAAGAAATTTCCCATAATAGCTGGCGGAATTGAACCATTTTACTCCCTCCAAATTATGATCGTGATTGTCATAGCGTGTTATATACTTTATAATTTTTTTAATAAAGGTGGATCCGAATCAAAGATTAATAGATGAAGTTGATAGAGAATTACATCAATCTTTGACACATGATGTGGATGACCATGTCATACAAAATCTAGA
>JANHAO010007380.1:0-20241 GCA_026873985.1 Saraca asoca
TATATATAATAATTTTATATTAAATAATTATATATTTAATATAATCAAATATATAATTATTTAATATATTTAATAAAATAAAAAAATTATTAAAATAATTATTAGAGGAAGAGAAAAGATTTTTTTTTCTGATTCAACCAGGTAAGGGAATCAGAATACCTAGAAAGGGTAAAAATTTCAAATAGGGTTAATAGATTAAGGCAGCTAAAGGTATCAGATTCCCTCATAAGTGAATCAAACAAGATTTCATGGAATTAATTTTCTGATTCTATTACTACGTCCTAAAATTCTCCAATCAAACAGGACCTGAATTCTTCTTATTTTGGTTTTATGCTTATTATTTGTTTAATAGTTCTTATTACATAATTAGATTTGTTCAAGAAAGAAGTTGATTTGTAAGGTTTTTTGGTCTAGGACTTTGGATATTTTCCCATCGTCAATTTGTTGACTAATATCTTTAAAATTGATTTCTTATTCAAAAATAGAATTTGAATTATCTTTAATCTTTATTTGTAAGGAATTTGAAGATGTGGATGAGGAAAATAAAAAACAAGATGATAACAATTTAAACATATGAATAAATAAATTTCTCCTTTCTAATATCAAAATTTTTAGATTTCATAAGTATATTGATATAAATAGTAAATTAAAGTCATACGAATTATATGTCAATATCTTAATATGAATTTTCTAGCCTCATTTTAAATTTAACATGAGAGTACAGATGACAGAAGTTGCCCTATCTCTACCTAATTTAGGACGTATGTCTTTTTATGAACTCATGTTTTTATTGCATGCTATCAGTTCTCCATGTCATAATTCATATTCAAATATTAGTATAATTTTCATAAAGATAACAATAATTTTTAATTTATATTTTCATCCTTATTTTTCTCTATGCTCTAATACAAAAATTGAAATGCTAATGCAAAAACTAAAGATAGAAATTAAATTTGAATACAATTTACATTAAAAATTTGAAAACTAAAAAAAAAAAAAAAAAACTTATGAGAGGAATTATATATGTGTGTGTATGTTTGTGAGTGTGTACTTCGCGATATATATGAGTGCTCTTTATGATGCAATAGCGTAGAATATTATATTATGTATGTAATATTTGAGTGAGAAAGGTTTTGACGAAAATGTCTTCTTATCCACCGGTGATCCATGTGTAAATGGCATGAAATACGTTAAAACAAATGATAATATGCCTCAGTCTAACATTATATTTATATTATTAACATTTTAAAGAAAGTTTATATATTTATGAAGTCATATTCATAAAAATAAATATTTTATATTATTTTTATATAATTTTAAACTATTATTTATATGATTATAATATTAGCATGTTTAGTAAAAAATATTCATATTAATTATTTACTTAGTCCACATGAACAAGAAAAGACAATTCTCTACGAAATTAAAAATGCTTTGCCTCCAAAGGGGATTGAGAGGCTAATTATTTCCCGTGTTACCAACGAGACGGGCGAGTTCATGGAAACAAGCATTGCAACAGATCATCTCCTGCGCTGCATCTTGCACGGACACGTGGCTTCAGCAATCTGCAGAGTCCGATCAGTCAGACCAATTCGTCATCGTCCCCTCAAACAATTCCAAATGCAGCATCTCCCAAGTTTCAAACCACCACTTATTTACCCTTTTGCCATTCCTGAAATAGGAAACATTTCCGTCACATGATCTCACCCAATCACAACCATCAATTTATCTCAAAATCAACGGCTACTTTTCTCTTTAAAGAGTGCTCCACAATAGCCTCGGGATATCGATACCATTACTCCCGAATTGTGGACCCCACATTAGTCATGGATCTTCTGAAAAAGCGAACGCCTGAAAGGCACAAATGGCCCACAATCCAGTTTAATCAGGGCCCATGTCCGAAAATCAACACTTGTGGGCCCGCCGTACTTCTTTTAATTACCGTTTTGCCCTGAACAAAGCCGCTATTTCCGAGACAGACAGTCATAGCGTGCTTGTTTCCATTAAGAGCAAGCTCGTCACTTTAAGTTTCAATGGCAGCCTTTTTCAGTATGTATAAAATAGCAGACTTCCTTCTTCCTCTTCTCTTCCTCTTCGGCTGAAAAAGCTCTTATTTTTCTCTTCGTCTCTGTAATTCTGCCATCTCAGAGTTCCCAGTCACTCGCATTTTCACAAACCACTTCGCATTCTTTAGTGTAATCACTCCCAAGTATCTCCCGCCAAGCGACTCATTCGTCATTTCCAGGTTCGATCTTTCTTTCCTTGTTTGGTTGCCTAGCAAGTGACATTATTATATGCTCCTTAACCATCTCATCAGTTTTTTTTTCTTTTTTTTTTGTCCGACTCAAAATCATCTATTGATTTCTGTAGCCTCTTAAATTTTGCAACTTGTTTGGTTTCCAAGAACGATTATGTTTTTCTTGGAAGAGAGATTCCCTGGGTTTTATTCTTCAGTTTTTCATTGTCTCAGAAAGTTTGCTGCTCGCTTTTGGTTCGTAAGAAAGATTTTTGTATGTTTCTTCTCGGAGAAGCTTTCCCATGTTTTGTGAATTCAGTGTTGGAAACCAGTACTTTTGACATTTAGCAGAATTTAGGGAGATTCGAATGCATATTTATTACTTTTCAATGCTTAGGGTCATCGAATTGACAATAACTGTTAAAGGCTTCATTAATTAATTGTGGCATGTGCGGTTGGTGAGCAGTAACTACAAGTCACTTCAGGTTTTTAAGACGATCTATTTTTGTTGTTCCAATTATCGTTTTGCTAATTTAACTGTTTTTATTGGTATTGGTAGAATTCTTGTTACAGTTCTTTTTGTTCTTTCATAGAAAATGTTAGTTCTGATTTCTTCTTCATCCTTTTAATCCCCTTAGTTTCATATACTGTCGTTTTCTTATCATCATTTTCATTTCAGGATTTAGTTACAATTAATGGATTGGAATATATGGAGTTCATCATATGATCAAGGTTCCCATTCCTCTTATATCATCTCCTAGATTAATGTCATATATGCATGGTTCAATTCAAGGTGATGTACTAATTTACTTGATTGCATATAACGTGTCTTTCTCATGACATGTTGCATTTTGTTTCAGATGTGCTTGATGATAATAACTTTGAGCAACTTGGATCACAATTTAACTATAACTACGGTTATGGGCGTGGTATATATTTACTCCCCTCTCCTGCATATCTGTGTTGCTTACTTGACATATCTCAATATTACTCCCCTTAGTTACTCTAGGTTTCCTTTGAATTTGCAGACGTGATAGAGGAAGAAGCCTTGAATGAGAAGTATTGCATTCAGGTTTTAAATATTTTGATACGAAATGCAGATGCTCAGATTGAGGAGCTTGAAATGGAGCTCTTATCCCTTCAAAACGAATTGCAGCCTGAACCTAAAAAATGGCTTAAAATATGTCGTAGTGCTTTGAGTAAGAAAATTAACCAGCTTGATGGCTCAATTAGGAGTTTGAAGAATGAAGGCTCAAACGCTATTGAAATTCAGCAACAATCGCATAAACCTGCTGAGACACTAGAAGAAATATTGAAGGCTTTACGAAAAGATTACTTTCAAGAGGTATATAAGCAGGTTTGACGATGAAAATTCTTCCCTTTCCCAAGTTTACAAAATATTTAAATCTGATTTTTCTTTTCGATAGATAAGAAGTTGATTTATGAAATCATTTTTCATGTAAACTTTGAATGTGCCTACCAATTTTAGGGCGTTGCTTTCTTGTTATGGTAATTTAATATTATTAAAATTTTTGTAACTGTTCTTTTGCCAAATAATGCATGTTCCATGATTTTTCTCTGCTTTGAAAAAATGTGCTCCCGTGTCAAAATTTTCTCTCTGTATTCTGTCTTGCAACTTCTGGTTATTAATGGAGTCCTCTTTATTAAAAATATATCTCCTATGGTAGAATATACTTGTTCGTGTAAGTGGCATGTTTTCTTTTTCTCATGTGAACATGAGGATTGACCATACATTAACCGAGAATTGATCTGCACATTTTAGTAGTTATATGCATGTACATTTGAGCTTAGAGCTGCACGTGGTCCCTATTATTTCCAATTCAAAATAAGAACATCCTGCACTGATTTATGGCCACTTTTGACACTTGCGTTTAACAATGAACAGACTGCAAATACTAATGTCAAAGGTTCCAGCCCAGGTTCCCAAAAACTTGCAGCTGACCACTTTAAGGAGGAGAAAATATCGGCAGTCTCTCATTCAGATGGAACTCAAGAGGAGGAAGCAAAAGAACGTAGTTTCACCGCTGAAGATGGACAATTTGTTGGAAATATTTCTTTGGGTTCTGAGGAGACAAGGTGCATTCCAGAATCAGTTAAGATTCAAAAGCACTCATTCTCCTTTCCCACCTAATCTCAACCCTGCTCTTTGTCCCTTCCTTCTCTGTCCTGTTATTTTGTTATAGTTTTTTGAGTTGTGAAAAAATAGAGTCTAATGTTCAATGGCCTTACAACTAGTTGACCAGCAGCTGTATGTAGCTCTGCCATTAACAATGAAATAGACTCCAAGGGCCCTTATGAGGTGCTTGCACTGTAAGTGGTATGAAATTCTCAAGAGCTTGGACCAGATATATCAGATTTGTGAAAGTGAAATAGATATTTCAAACTATTTTTTTTAGAAGTGAAAATTGTTTGAGCTGTCAAAGTTATCTATTGTCAACTGGATGCTAGCTTTGTCGTACATTAAAAAGGGGGTTAAAAGTAAAGGGGTGAGTAAAATCTGAGTATATCACTTGTGTTTATATGTATTTTTCGCCCCTCTTTTGATGTTATAACGTAAGTTCTGTTCTGACCTTTATCTCCTGATAACAAATAATAGGTTAGTTTATATTTTGATGGTGTTTCCTCTGTCGTTCTCAGCTTTCAAATGTTGATATCAAGGACTGCTGTAAAGATGCCTCAAGAGATGCTACTGAAGCCAATCCTATACCAGCAGCGTGCAGTATGACCCTGTGTTCTGTATTGGAACCCAAGGAAAAGGCACCAGATTCCAGTAAAAGTGCCACGGTAGTATTTGGTCTCGTCTTTGCTTTTACTTTGCAATGCCAGTCTATAATTCTATCTTATTGTATTTTGCTTTAGCTATGAAGGCCTAAATTTCCCAACATTTCTATTTTTTGATACTTTTAAGGTAAAGTAAAACCCATGGGCCCTTGTAAAAGAGGGTTTCTTGAATCTTTGTATGTTATACTCCTGTTTAAATGTTGATGTTAATGCCCTGAACCTGTAGGACTGGTTTTTCTTAATAGAACTTGTATCACTCAGTAGACCTACCATGGATTTTGATATTTTACTGGTTATTCTTTTAAGGAGTTGCTTACGAGAAAACCGGGGAGGAGTCCAAACATGGGTGTTATCAGACGTCGACCTGGCCAGTCTGATAGGATTAAAACATTGGGGATACCAGATAAGAATGTTTGTGGAAATGATGTAGTCGGAAGAAGCCAAATCATTACCACAGATAGAGGTCATATCTTGAATTCATTTCCTTCCACATGCAAGGGGAATATACCAAAAGAAGTTAAGGTGCAAGAAGCCTTCTTTTCCCTGTTTAATCCATTTAATTTCTTGACTTGATATCATATACCTTTCTATATTTTTACTTTCAGTAACACATGCAGTGCATTTTTCTTGAATTGTGCAGCAAGAAAATGCAATTGTCAAAGATGTTAGCGCTAATGATTTTAGACTTGAAACTGGTATCAAGGCGAGAAAAGAGTGTCTAGGTTTCAAATTGCAGCAAGGAAGAAGTGAAAATTTAGATTTAGATCTAAAGCTTTGTAGTTTGGCTCCAAAACCTTCAGCAAGAGATGGCGAGCTATCAGATGAAGAGAAGCCACATAAAATAGACCTTAAACCTGAAATTAATGCCAACATCTGCAACTCTAATACCAGTTTACCTTTGAAGAAAAAAGTTGATAGAAAAAGAAAACCTGAGCTAGAAACATTTGGGGGCAGAGAACTAAGTGACAATCCCAGGGAAGTTATTTTGGATTCATCTTCAAAAGTTGCATCCAAGTTGCAATGGAAATCTAGTACTGGCGTCAATGGTGCCAGTTTAAATCGGCCCCTGAATGGGAAGATTACTCAAAGGGCAGTGCAACCTGGCCAGGATGCAATTTCGGAGTTGCCAATCACTGCAGACATTAAAAACTCTACTGTTAACATGGAATTACCAAGTTCAGATAGGGTTGCTACAGACAATAGAAGCCAGAAACATCCTCAGATTGGCAGGTCTGACCCGATCAATTCCCATAATCGAAAGACCTCACCTTTGCTGCAATCTGATATTTCTAGCTTGGAGGGATTGACAGTAAAGGATTTGAGGGCCATTGCAAAGAGGCATAATATGAGAGGGTATTCTAAACTTACAAAGGCAGCTATCATTGAGGCGTTAAAACAACTACTTGATGACTGAACATACCATTGTGTTTAATGTTGTTAACCCCATTCGGTCATGCTTCTTTTGGTGTGATCTTCCGTGGATTTCAAAAGGCTTGATTGTGTTTCACATAGGATCGAGAGTCGCACACCAAAAAAGAGGGTGTGTGGCAGGATAATGTACAGGCTATTGTAGATATAATACCAGGAGTACTGTGTAAATGAAAGGAACTATAGGTGTTATTCCTTGTAGGTGTTACGCTATTGAACTTCCTTTTTTTTTTTTTTGTACACGGCATTGGTGATGATGATGATAATATAGCCATGCAAAATCATGAATTCTTTCGCATAGATACACACCACTCTTGTTTAACAATTGGGAGCATTAAGGACAGTTTGATCGGCCTTCTGTGCTGAAGGAAGATTACAAACACAGATCTTGCCATTTTTTTCTTTTTTTTTTTTTCATTTTGCCATTGGAAGAAAAATGACCAATTAAATCAAGAATTTCATCCAAGAGTTTGAGTTCAATGTAAATTTTGTTATACCATTACGGTAATAATCACATTTGGAATAAACCATCCGGATATGTAAAGTTATTTATCAGTAAGAATATTTTAGCCAAAAATTAGAAAGGTGTAGGAATCCATGGAAAATCTAGAATTTCTTCTCTCTCTCTCCAGCACATGATGATTGCCACAAATGTAGCAGAAATAGTGAAATGTAAATCACTGTAACTTCGATGTAGGAGGCAAATTAAATATATATGAAGTTGTAAAGTTGCAGACAAATGATGTAAGCATAGCCAGGAAAATCTTACAAATAATTCTAATGGACAGCAAAATGGAGTTTACCCTTACTTTTTAAACAAAACACCAAAAGAAAAATGTTGATCTCGGTCATTACATCAAGAATCCTGCAGTTTCATGCTCCCCAGCTGTTCCCTTGTAGTGACCTGCAGTCAGCAAGTTAAAAAGGCTAATTGAGCCATACACACATTTCATAAAACAACATGACCTAAATGGCGTCCATTTGTCACAAATTAATCCTATTGAAATTGCCTTACAAAGTCAGCAAAAATTAGAAGATTGCAATCATGATATACATCAATTCAAATTTTCACCATTCGGTTTGACTTTGGAAATCCATGCATAACTTGTACCAATTCAAATATCAGCTTTTAGCTGGTATTCAGTTCTTACGCCTGCAAACTGGTTTAGTGTATTTAACTGCTCTTTTTCTTAACTTTGTTATTTCTGTGATACCACATAAAACTATGGTGATTTGCCGAGTATTTTTGTTTTAGCATTTCTTTCTGACATGTCTCCATCATCTCGTTTTCCTTATACCCTTTGGTAAAGGAAAATAAAATGCATGATTTGTTATTAAAGCAACTCTTACTGACTTGTCTTTTTCATCTCGTTTTCCTTATAACCTTTGGTAAAGGAAAATAAAATGTCCGATGGGTTATTAAAGCAAGTCCTGAGTGTATGCAGGATACATCGAACCATATCTATGTCCATTAATGTAATCCTAAGTAAAATTTACTTGCTTCAATTGTATAACCAGCAATTCCATCCACACTATCTTATGGAGCCACCAATTTCAAATCTATCTTTCTGGTGCTTTCACTACATTAATAGACAGCACACAAGTTTTCACTGATTAATCTATAAATATTTTAAAACAATTGACTAGAAAATCAGAAATGCTCACTTGCTCTAACTTCAGATCAGCCTCCTTCAGTGCTCGCAGAAGATGGATTATACGGTATTCAAGTTTTTCATTTTCTGCAGCAAGCTTCTGAGCCTGCAAATCATAGCATAGGTGAAAATATGTAGGGCAGTTTCAAAAATGAAGTGAAGAAGACCTACAAATGAGTTCAACCTTCTCTTTTTCTGATACTAACTCCGCATTCGTATTTTCTAGCTTTGACTGAAGATCGTTAATCACTTTCAAGTGCTCCTCATTTCCAGCATCTGAGCAAGTTTTCACATACGTAAGGAACAAACTTGAACATCTGAAAAAACTATATGTTGTCTCAGTGCCTCATGCCTTATTACCAACCTTTTTCACTTGAAAGTGCAGCTTCAAGTCTTGATAAACGGTCCTACAACAACGATATGCTGGACAGTGAATTCTAAGAAATCCTTCTCGAATATGTCACATGCAATAAATCACAGCAGATTTCCAAACAAGCCATAATATGTATGCCAAGTTAACATAATATATACAAAATAATCACTGCCATCCTCTATATATCATGGAAAATTTCGAAGTTCATCCAATCCCAACAAGGACATTCTAAATCCTAAGAGACAGCACATTGTAAATCATAGAATGTCCTAAGTATGAATCAATCCAAAGGAATTCGCCCTATCTAGAGTCAGAAGCAGTTCAGTTCCACATAATGCGTTCATAGTTTTAGCATCAAAATCTAATCTTTAAGAATTCAAGCCAGTATGAACCAATTACTGTTACAAGAATACAGGCAGGAGACAATTTTTTTTATAGAACAGGAAAGAGAAAGTAATTACTTACCTATTCACAACTGAGATACGAAATTAAGAAATAACACTTACCTCAGCTTCAGCCGCCCTCTGATAAAATGGTTTTAAGGTTTGCTGGAGTTCCACATCGCTTAGTTTCAGTGATTCCACCATTGTTGTCTGCTTCTGCCCTAGACTTCTCCGAACAAAGTGCCGCCCCCCA
This sequence comes from Saraca asoca, assembly GCA_026873985.1. Taxonomy (NCBI): domain Eukaryota; kingdom Viridiplantae; phylum Streptophyta; class Magnoliopsida; order Fabales; family Fabaceae; genus Saraca; species Saraca asoca. The sequence goes on from JANHAO010007380.1 coordinate 9,128, forward strand.
CAGCCACCCCTACTGGAATAAGCGTCACCGGTCAACCTCCCACTGTCTCCAGCAATATATATTATAGAATATTACCTAAAAAATACGATTTTTTTTTTGGTAGAAAAAATATAAGTATGGGGTTTAATTTGTTATAAAATATTAAATATACAGTACTCTTCTAAACTAAGCTTGTTGATTTGTTGTATTATTAGTTATTTTAAAATGATAAATTAAAGGGAAAAATATCTTGACCCTGTAAAATTTAATGAAATTATACGAATTCCCTTTTTAATTTCAAAGCTATTTATATCTTATTTAAAACATAAAAATATAATATAATTTTATGATATTAGTAATAAGATTTGAAATATATAATGTTTGAAGTCACGTGATTAAATCTTATTAAAGTTTAATATATAAAAACAATCTCCACCATTAAAGTATTTCAATTGACGACTCTGATTTGTTAAATGTCTTTTCTATTTTCTAATTAAAATATCTTAGTTCTTGAAATTTGAAAAACTGACTTGATCTTGATTAAATCAAATTAATTTTAATTTGATCTTCCTTTTCACATTGTAAATTTATCAAAGTTTAATATATAAAAATAATCTCAACGGTTAATGTACTACTTCCTTGAAAGCAAATAAATCAGATAAAGGAGAAGTATTCTCTCTCTTTTTAAATTTCTCGATTCATTCTATGCCAATATTATTGGAGATTAATCAAACTGTATCACTTCCAAACTAACAGTGAATAATATATGATTTTGCCTTTTCAAACACAGATGACATTGATATGGGATGTTTTCTTTTATTTTATAATTTTAAAGTCTTTTAGGATTTAATAACCTATTACAAAAAATAATCTCTATACATGTTGTGATTTGATTAAATACTTGATGTGCACAATAGAAAGCTCCAAAAATATAGTATACTTAAATATAAATTTAAATTTCTCATTAAGAAATGTTGAAAAAATTATGATTATATAATTTAAATTTATTAATATGAAATATTTTAAGTATTTTATGATCAAAGCTTTGATTTAAGTTAAATAGCTAAAATATAATTGATGAAAAAATTAAATTTTAATATAAATCAATTTTTTTAACAGTTTTAATTTAATTAAAATATATCTTTGATAATAAAATGTCTTATATTATTTAATTTAAATTTATAATTATCTATTCTTATCATTTTATTAATGAAAAATTTAAATTTAAATTTAGATGTAACATATTTTTATATTTTAAGGAAGATTTAAATAGATTTTAAAATTAGAGTAGAGATTTATATAATTCTATAAAAAATAAGGAGAGTTTAAAGTATTTTTTTTAAATTAAATGTGTTTTTTTTACTAAATTTTTATTCACCTAATTAATGGTAAAAGTGGCATTACTCTTTTTTTTTTCTTAAGTTTGTAAACCAAAGTAGCATTACTTTACATTATTACAAAATGTGTTGTGTATTTGTGTGTGTACACCCGGACTAGTGCACCCATAATTGCTGTGACGTTTGACTTAATCTTGTCAAGTAGCAATCTAAAATAGACTCGAGGCTCGTAGCTTGTGAATATGAAACGAGTTTCACTTTTATTTTTATCTTAATTTTTGATATCGGTTCAAATGGAATTGTCCAATTGAATTTGAATTTGTACGAACTTGCTCGGATGGTCACAAATTAATCTATGGGCCTACTCAATTCTTTTTTTTGTTAATCATTCATTTTTAAATAAGTTTATAATTGTAATATATAAACTAAACCTAATGAATTAATTGTCTAAGATAATACTCATTAAGTATTAGTCCATTACTCATTTAAAAAAAATATTAAAATATAAAAAAAATAAAACTCAAAATAAAAAACTATTTAACTTGTTGATGAAGAAAGCCAAACTTCTTTTTAAGGGATCATTTTTAAATACGTGCTCAAACAAATTGATTTATACAAGCCTTAATTTGTACAAGTCAAAACCTATTTGAGTGCAACTCGTTTGTTTTATATGGATAATTTTGAGTATCTTATCAAAGTATTTCTAAAAGAAGATCCTCCTCTATATATATATATATATATATATATATATTGGCTGAATTTAAAAATATTATAATCATAAAAAGCTTATTATATCAAATGTAAAATTCTCTACTCCAATTTTTAATTATGTTAGATACTATAGAGAGAAATGCTTGATATACTTATAATCGAGAGTATATCGTGTACTATTGACGGTGAATTTTGATTCTATTAGAATCCAACCAATTGAAGAGGTTCTTTTAGGGACTCAAACTGCAATCTGATTACATTCACAATAAATAAATGCAGAAAGGAGAAGAAGAAGAAGAGTGACAGGAAACACATAATTTTTAATATAGTTCGATCAAATCCAGACTGTGTCGGATCTTACATTTACAGTAGTGTATTAACTTGAAAGAATTTTTACAAAGTTTTGATATGACAATTCTAGTCTCTTCGATGCTTACAGAGTGCTCCTTCTTTCTATTTATAGAGGGGATGAGGATATAATAGTAATTTTATAAGTTGTAAATATGTTACATCATGCAATGTATGTATAAGATAAAAACATATTTTTCAATTCGGCTCCTGCAAATTATTTTCTACGGGTGAGACCCTTATCTACTAGGTGTGACGTATGTTTGTTTCTTGCCCAACGAGCTTCTTGCTAAAGGCCACACCTCGCGAAACAAAGTCTTTGACTTGGGGTCGTCGTCATTTCCTTAGGTAGTGGGATCAAGCTCGTCTTTACCAAAACGAGCTCACGCAAGGGCAGTTGTTGAGTGAACGAACCAGGACTTAGCGTCCTCGGCACCTTAGTGATCTAGAACTCTGCTACTACTTGGGCCTTCTACTTGTCCGTTTAGGAAATATCAGATTTTGCCTACAATATGTTCTCTTGTTAATATATAGTGGGATCGAAGAATTATAGATCCCACAGTTCATCAGGATAAGTGAATTTGAAACATTTTCAAAAGAATATATATAGCAGGTTATAATGCAAAATATGACATAAATATGTTTTTTTTGTTTGTTATAATTTAGGTATCTGTTTCAAAAAAGTAAACAGTGACCGCATATAAATCTAAATTCAACTTATCTAAAAGCTTTTGGTTTGAAAAAACTTCAATTAACAAAAAAAATAAATCAAGTTTGAAGAAAAATGCAATCATTAAAATAATAATTTAGTTAAAAATTTAATATCCTTGAAAGTGATATAACATTCGTAAATTAGATAAAATTTAAAAGGAACAAATACTCTGTATCATTAAGAGAATACAGAAAATAACAATTTTGATTACGAAATTTAATTATTAGTATATTAGATATCTAAAATTTTCCCCATGTCCTAGGGAAACCAAACATAAGAGAGATACCGCATTTTTCTTATGTCCTAACATGAAGGGAGGGGTTATGAGAATGAAGATATAAATACATTAATGAAATTTTATTGAGATGATTTGAGTGAGTTGAGGAGTAAGCAACCAAGACAAGAGTTATTGAGCAAGACAAAAGAAACAAAAGGTTAATAGGACTTGTAAGTCAATGGCTTGTATGTTTAGAGAGGCAAATTTGGGAAGCAGAGACTAATTTATAGGATCTTTAAGACAATGAGATAAACTGATAGTACAAATGGATCTGTGGGGTTCATAATTGGGTGAGGTTAGTGATAGATTTTATGCTGACTTAGTGGGCTATAGGTAAATGATCCAATACCCAAGCGATTGGAGTTTAAGATTTTGTGGTTAATGTTTTAGATGGGCCATCAAATCCAATTATTGAAATTGTCATTGTGTTATCATTGCTTGACTGAAGTACTTCAAGTGGATAATGTCCTATGCTAGGACCTTAAGTCTACGAGATGCCGTCATGGGCTGCCTTTAGGGTTAGATTCATTTATGCCCGCGGATTCACGCAGGAACACCTACCTATGATATATATTCGTATATAAATCTCATTCAAAAGGTCATATTATACATTTTATTTTTTAACTTTTTCTTATATTTCAATTCTGCCTTTTAACTATTATTTGAATTAATTTTATCTTTTAACTTTCAAAATTGATGTAATATCATTTTATAAATTAGGTTATTTTTAAGATGAAAAAATTCTACACGAGTTAATGAATTATTAATTGAATTATTATAGGTTGATGATTAGATTAGAACTTTGCTTTATTAAGTCTTTTTACCTACAAAACTAAGCTTTAAATTTATCATCTTCTTTGTCACAGTTAGGGTACAAAATTTCTTTCTATTTTTGTCATAAATTCTTATATCTTATTTGCAACTTTGGCTAGTAATATTGAATGTTGCTCCTACAGTGAGAGAGCTATAACAATGACTCTGCAAATTTGTACCAATGTAAAATGAAAATTGTGACAATTTGAAACTTCCAAGAAACAACATAATTGTCAAAATGCCTAACATTGTTTTGATTTCAAAAGTTAGAGGGTAGAATATATCCATTAAAAACTAAAAAGTAAAATTAAAATTTGAGTGAAAATAAGAGAGTAAAAAATATATTTTAACCCATTCAAAAAAGTTGATGGAGTTGAATCCCAACTTCATAAATGTATTTTGCCCTCACTTTCCTTACTTCCAATTTTATGCAAGAAACTTAGCCCAACTAGGGTTCCAATTGGTTGAAAAAATAACAACATAAATCATGAAATCCATGCAAAAAGTCGACATTTTAATGGTGCATAGACATCTCATTGTACTTGATGTTGTCCTTGAAACATTTTTTATTTCGTGCTCGTGCTTGCCACTCGTGATACATTAAAAAAATATCCAAGTAAAAGTCCTCAAACACTGCCTCTCGTCTCTTTTTCTGGTTTTTTTTTTTGGGCCAAAAAGTAGTATTCCTCCTCCAAGTCTGCTGCATAAAATATTTGTTTTTATTTATTTGCCAGAGAGTACTTTGCACCAGATTGTTTTGAGCTAGCACTGGTGCAAGTACCGAGTGGCTTATACTTTGATATATATGTATAGACAATAATGTGTAATACAAAATCCTTATAAAACTGGTGTCCTTTCAAGATGCTTCTTATATTATGACTGTATCCAGACTTCTCAACAATGGCAAGAGAAAGTAATCAAGATTGTCCCAGAAGTGAAGGCCTGTAGAATACATGGCTTTGTGCTATCTCAATGCGCTCGCGCGGATCATTCAGGTTTTCATCCCTCAATGCTTGTAGAATAGCTTGTGTTGATTGTTCCCTGAGATATCCAAATGCATGAAGATCTTTCAGAGAGTGGTCCTAGTAAGTGGTCAAATATAATGAGCTTAAAAATAAACTAAAGAGGCAACCCATGATGCATCATAAATGAATTTAGATTCTCTCCTCTTACATTTATGTTACTGTCATTTAGGAGAGAAAAAGACACAAAATTTGTTCCATACATGAGATTCAGAATTATATGTCGAGACTTTTGTCTTTCTAAAATGACACTAGAAAGACCAGGCTAAAAGGATAGTTTCCAAATCTGCCATAAATTGCTGGAAATTACCTGGAAATCAATATCTTATATAGTGTCTTTAAGATGGGGCAGAGCTCAACAGGAGCAACAGGCTTGTTTTCTTCAGGATGCAATACATTGAGGCTTGATTGACTCAGAAGTTCAAAGAATGCTTGTACTGCAGAGACACCCTAGAAACAAATAGCCAAGTTACAATTCTCATTGTGTTGGTGCTTCTTGAATGAAGGAAAGAAACTGAATCTGGGAAGAAATTCATTGAAGACACATTCATCTTTCCCCAGGTGTATCATATCATTTATGGTTCACCACTCAATATGGCAGGTATCCACCAATTTGCTGTTTTTAGAAGAGTGTAAATTACATTGACCTCCCTTGAGATATGAGGAAATTACATATACATCCCTTCTTGTTTCTGAAATACATTGCACATCCTAAAATGGCACACTATTGGAACATTATATAAGGATTTATAAGAAAATTAAGATGTCTTGCACAAAATGTACCTGAATCATTCCTTTACCACTAATGCTATCACCCATGTCTGGTCTTAGTTCACCCTTAGCTAACATTTGGCCATACCATGCATTACGGCCTTTTAACAAGGTTACATAAGTATCAGCCAGCAATGGCCCTGCAAGTTTCTCAGGTTCTTCAGCCAACAAATGAGTGATGAATATCATCTCAGATGTACAGTGGGCGAAGTATACAGATTTACTGGTAGCACTCTCATTGGTAAGTGCTGCTACCATACCTAATAGCATGAAAAGAAAAACAGAACATAAATTAGAAACCAATATTAAGTTCTGGAAAAGATTCTTTAAGAACTGAGATTCTTTATTCCCCTTGTTCTTCTATCTTTCAAGTAATTGAGGACTTCTGCATTGAAAAAAATTCTAGCATGTGAAGGATGCATATTACTTTTCAATCAATTTGCAGTTGTGTGTATAATCTAAGTTAGAACAGCATTTTTGCCTGGTATAAACACAATTATCCATAAGTTCATGCTTGTACTTATCAAACATTTCAGACAACCAAAAAAAGAGTTTAAAAAGTTTTAGGAGCAGGGAGAAAATTGTCAAGTGAATGAATTAAGCTTCTTACCAACTAGAACATACAGGGGTTTCTACTGCTGTTTTCCCTATTTGTCTGAAAGAAGGATATTTGGTTTTTTGTCTATTTTCTTTGTTCCCTTAAGCTATCCTTCAGATACATAACATCCCATATAGCATTCAGAAGCAGCATTTGGAAAGCATAACAACATCACAGAAAGTTACAATGTTATGCGTGCTAAAGGCATGGAACATAAGTACTCAACAACTAAAACGATATTTTAGAAAAATTGTGAAGCTTACCAGCTCCAATTGCATAGACATTTTTCAATCCACCCATGACTTCGTGGGTGACAAGGTCACTGTTGTCCCAGACAATAAATTGCGGCTGCCTTAGAAACTTCGCTAGAGGTTTCCTCCATTTCTCAGCTCCACATATTCGAGCATTGGCATACTCCTTGTTGTAGATCTCTGAGGCAATATTTGGTCCACCAAGATAGAGTATGTTTTCCATAGGCACACCAGCTGTTATGTATAGATAGTAAATATTGGAGAAAAAGGGAAGGACTTCTTAGATTTGTAAGAAACAAGAATATCATAATACTGAAGTCTGATGAAGGAAAAAGGAATTTAACTCAAACAGATGTACTAATTTAATACTTTGTTTCTTGGCATCAGATGATTTTCTTAAGGACAACCATTAATAGTTAATTCGCCTCAGAATCAGGAATGAATACATCCAAGGAGTAAATTGGAGGGTTCAAGTCAAAACTGAACTCCAGGCTTATTTGTCAAATTTCACATGCATATAGATAAACATGGATCGTCTCCATTAAGCTCAAAATAAAGCTGTTAGAGTTTATTCAACTCGAGTGGGCCTCTGGCTGGATTGATCAATAGGTGAAAGTTAATTGACGAAGCATGCTACACAATGAATACATCAACAACATCATGTAACAGGAACTATTAGAGATATTTCAAATTTTCATAAAAGAAAAGAATTTCAGTATGTACTTCAGTTTTCATGAATAAGTCATCAGAAAATCCATAGCTAAGTAGAAAACAAAAATATATGGAAAATATCAACTTTACTCATAAAAAAAAAAGGGGAAAAAACCCATTTGCTTATTCTATTCTAGCAAAAGCATGTAAAAACATCCACTTTCTATGTATTAGAAGAAAGCAAAGAGTAATGAAGAGAAGCTAAACAAATATAAATTAAACACTTACTTGCTTGGTTAATCATCTTTGTGGGAGTTATAATATGGGGAACAGGTTCCAATGCAGCCTCTATACCCTTTGACAAGGAGATAATTATAGGCACTGTGATCCTCTCCTTCCAATAGTTACTAATCTCTTCAAATATCTCACGTGTTTCGGTTGAAGGCAAGCCATTAACCACAATATCAGCATCCCAAACAGCCTCCTGCAAGTTTGTCACAACCTTCAATGGACAAAGTGGTGTATCAATCATGTTCAAGCAAAACCCATCTTTCAAAATCTCATCAGCAAAGAGAGTCCTATCGCCAAGCCTTGCCTCAACATACTTCAAATATGCGCATCGCCGGATCAACCTCCTCAGCACATCTTCCCTAGAATTAATCACTTCAAAGAGATGCTCAGCAGTGGCCCTATCAACTGTCCTTCCCGGCCTTCGCCATATCCGGATTTGAACTTTCTCTCGGTATTGGCCATAAGTGTCTTGAAGGAGAGCTGCAAAGGCACTTCCCCAAGCACCAGCACCAACACTCACAATTCTTAAAGGATCACTATCAGCTTTGCCTAGAAGAGCCCTCAGTTCATCAAGTTTTTCCTCCAAACCATTACAATTCTGAACAGATCCATTTGAGTATGTATTACGAAGTATTCCCATAATGCTTCCCACCATGCTCTAGAAGGAAGAGCAAGAATTGACAAGAAAAAAAGCTAGAACAAATGAAGAAAGGTTGAAAAATAAAATCACTAGTTTTGGTAATCTAATTGGCTTTCATTCAATATATGAGAGTTCTAGGCCAGTTAAAGGGCGCTTTAAGTAATCCAGCTCAAAGTTTGATACTTCACTCTTATCCCAACCCAACTACTGAGTTCGATCCTTTTAAGCACAATTTATATTACCAAAGAAAAAGATTGCAATTAAAAACCAAATCTTATAGGTGGATATTCTTGACCAAAACTGAACTAATAATTCGATCTTGTCCATAATTTCTGACCAAATAATAAGGTTTGTTTACTCTGAGTTTAAACTAAAAAAATGTATAACAATTTAAGGAATTAATAAGGAAAGCAAACAACTTAACTCATCCAAGATTCTAAGCAGAAGGTGACAAAAGGGAAGTGGGGAAAAAACAAGCTAAAACTCTAAATTCGTCTTTGTTTTCTCCGCCAAGAGTTTGTTCATCTACCCAACCACCATAAGCACAGCATAATATTGATATAAAAAAGCAGACTTTCGTGTAGGAAATTACAAAGCAGTGGCTTTTCAATGAAAGGGTTCATTCAGCTCAACTCCTCAAGTCAAAATCCCACCGCAAACTCCAAGCTTTCTTTAATTAAGAGAACCGACATTGTTAGAAGCATTACTCAAAAGCTGAAAGAAACACCCCCCCTCCCCCCAAAAATAAAGGAGTAAAATTAAACAAAAAAAAAGTTGCATAAAAGTGAAAGCAAAAAATTTATAAGGTAAAAACCAGAAGCTTGACAGAGAAAGTTAGAGAGAGAATGTGTGTGAATTGCAATGAAGTGGGATGGTTGAGGCTTGACCTGGGATGGCGGAAGCTAATGGCATGCATTAAAGGCCCGTCTGGGTGTCACCAACTGCCACAACGGTCATTAATATTGGATGACTGTGTCCATCCAGTTCCATGTGATTTGCAATGTTATCTCTCCATTAGCCATATCCAAAATGAATCAATCAATTACTGCATCAATTAGTTTCACATACAAGTTTGATAAAGGCAAACGTAAAATCGCGTGCTTTTTTTGGTCATCCCCCAATTTCTGCCAACTTTGCTGTGAGTTCATCTATTTGAACAATTTTTTGGCATTATATATAGTCAAATAATTAATTATATATAATTTATTGTGTCAATAAAAATTTTAATTCAAGTAATATTTATTAAATTTATAATTTAATTTTTATAATTTTTTATTTTGTATTTGGCATATTAAAAAAATTTAACTTTTAACTTTTTAATTTAATCAAACAGTTCTTTTTCATATTTTAGAAATATTTAATATATTAATTTTTTTTAAGAAGAAGCTCTCTTTTAAGAATTATTAGAATAAAATTTTTAATTATTTTTCTAATTTATCACTTTTTTTATTGAATGAAAGCCTATATCCTATTTAATTAAAAACCTTCATTTTTAAAATTTATTTTTTTATACTATCATATTATTTTCAATACTTATTTTTTTTAAAGATGATAAAAAAATGCATACATTATTGTATATTTACCCTATATCAATTAATTTAACATAAATAAATAAATATAAGTAAATAAATATATGATGTCATAAATATAATTAATTAAATTTTAGATAATTTTATTCTTATTTTAAATATCTTAATTAAATCAATATACTTTAATCTCAAAATAAGTATAAATTAATTTACTCAACATATTATATAATAATATTAATATATCATTTTATGTTATTTTACATTTTATTATGAGTATTTTTTGAATAGTGCAAAATGGGTCGGCTGAAGCCTAACAAGAGGCTGGGTCCAGCTAGAAAGAGCTCAAATCACCTAACATTAGAGGTCGCTCAAGAGAGGTCACAAAATGGAGATGCCAGCTCGCTAGCTACAAGCTCAAGACACGAAATGAGACCGAGATAAGTTTAGCTCATCGAGGACGAACTCCATCTCGCTAAGCAAAGCATGTTGTCGCAGTCGTCTTTTAGGAAACCTGTTTGGACCAGCTCATTAGACCCACCAACACAACTAGCAGGTCACCTAATGCGAGCTCAGATTGCCCAGCAAGCTGTCTCAAGGATTATGTACAAAACACTAGGGTTTAGTCAGCACCTAAAGACACATTCTCCCAATTGACAAGTTAGTTTCCAAAACTGACACATCAGCCTCCAAAATTCGACAGTGAAATGCCAAACATTTATTACTCATCAAGCATTTATTGCCCACGACGACATAAATAATCATTTTGTTATTTGTCAAATTATATTTGTAGCCCTCCCAGCTTCTATGAATAGGGAGAGGATGTATCATTGTAAGTAAGTAAGAGTAACTGCATGCAGACATTCTGCTGAAACAGTGAGAGAGCACTTATATAGTGAGAGAACACTGGTATTGTAACTTTGTTGCATTGCATAGAGAAACCATTATACAAAGCTAATACAATCCACTATGAACGTAAGGGCCAAACTAGCTTTAGCCAAATCATGACAAAAACTTTTGTTTCTATTATTTTTCCTTGTTCTCATTCTTTTTTCCTGTTATAGTTAGTTGTTAGTCTAGATAGGTGCCCTAGGCTAATTTAATTGGACCCTATTGCATCTATGACTATACATTCTGTGGATTTGGATATTAAAGGTTGTATATTCATCTTATGTTGCATTCATCGT
>JANHAO010007381.1:0-20305 GCA_026873985.1 Saraca asoca
AAATCATAGGATAATCATAACCATTTTCAAGAATTCTTAACATATCAAAGTCTAAAGATTCAATAAAAATCTTAAGTTTGAATTTTCAGAAATCAAAGTTCTCAAAATCAAAAAGAGGTGGATTGCTTAAGAATGAACACTCAGATAAAATAGACAAATTTGATTCCATTCTGTGTTCAAACAAAGATGTATTAAAAGCCAATGCTCTGATACCAACTGTCAGGTCCCCAAAAAGAAAATAATAAAATTGGTGGGTAAAAATTAAAATCAAATACACGAAATTGAATTAACAATGGATCTTGCCCTTATCTCATTGGAGATTGATATATAGCTTTGTTTGATTAAACTAATTCTAAATATTAGGAGCAAAGTTGTTGATTGATAATGCAGATAGGCAGATATTAAGAATTAATAAAGATAACAAAGAATGAAAATTAAAATAGAAATTGAAATATAGATTTTTAAAGTAGGTTAACTTAAATTGAAACCGTAATTCAAGTCTACTCCACTTGATCTTTCATCAACCGAAAGACCTTTTCAATTGATCACAAAAATGTTAGGATTATTAGGCTTCTGAACTGCTAGTTTTTACAATAAAACTACAAGAAATTAATAAGCTTCTTACTAACCTAGAAGAATTGGACACAAGCTCTTCTAAACCTAAAAGAAAAACACAAGATTTGACAGATTCTTGCTAACCTATACAAGATTTCTAAATCCCAGAAATCTTAAAAAGAAATAAAGATAAAAGGTGTAAGAAATACAATACCAGATTGTTTAAAATGTAAATCTTAAACAGACTAAGATAAGCTCATATAGATAATGATCCAGAAAGCTTGATAAAAAATATGAAGAATATCTTCAGAAAAAGTAGAAATGAAGAAGAAAGAATTCAGCAACAGTTTTCTCAAATTCTTTTTGTGAGAAAATCATATTTGAGCTCTGTAAATCAATTATATCAAATGGTGCTTTATCGTTGTTGATTTTATGAGAAAAATCATTTATATAGATAGAGCAGTTAGGTGGTTATAACTACCATAACCGTCTGTAACAAAAAAATAGTGTATTCATTGATACATCGATGTGACTTTAATTATAGTTTGATTATTCATTAATGCATCGGTGTGTAATCGATGTATAGTGTATTATTTTTCATCGTTACATCGATGTATGCATTGAAGTGGAAAAAAATCAAAAGTTTCAGTAAGTCAGTTTGAACTATATAAATCGGTGTGACTTCGATGTAAGTTTTCAAAAATTTCTTATGTACATCGAAGTAGCTTTGATTTGCGTTTGCAAAAATTCTTGTCTAAATCGAAGTGACTTTGATTTATATTGCAAAAAACTATTTTATAAAAAAAATGATTTTCTTCAAAACATTTTTCTCTTCTTCTTACTTTCCTGATTTAAAAAAGATATGGATAATCTACTGTATGAGTTTATTTACAATATAATCCTAGTAAAATAAACGAACAAAAGATCAAAAATAATCTTCTTGTATTAAAGTCTTGTATACTTGATATAACCTAAAATCAAATATAAATCAGTAACAAATAATAACAATATATCAAATAATAATGAAACAAGTATATTTTTGCATAAAAAAGTCAAATTTGTTTTTCAACTTTAAAACTAATGTGTAGCTTAGAGTGTCTTTAATCAAATAATCTTTAAGATTAACAATCGTCACTCTAAGGCTAACAGGACATATTAATAATTGCATTGCGAACTCAAGAGCATCTCAATTGTGTTAGGGCAATTAGGGGAGGAATAGGTCTCAAGCCCTATTTTAGGGGATCATCAAAGTGCCTTTAACGATCATCGGTTTCTATGGAAGATCTTACTGTAAATATTACAAGTGACACAGAAGGTGAGAAAGGAGATTATTGTTCAAGTGAGAAAGGAGACTCAAGCTAAGTTGGAAGAAATTTAGAAGATGTATGCCTATATGATGGGCTTGTAGTCACTCTCGAACTTAAGGCCTATTCTTGATGAGATAGAGATACACCCTGCCCCTTGCTTAGCAATGCAAAAGCCAATTGCTTGGGAGACCCTGACCCACTTGCAAAGCTATAGGAGGTAAATAACTATCATTAAAAGCTTAAACTTCCTTTATTTTGTAAGTAGTTTACAATATTTTCTGTGAAAAATATTATTACTTTAAATTTTTCAATTTTATTTTTTTGTCTATATAGGAAAGAGCTAAATGCATTCTAAATCTAGCACCCAAGGAATGTACAATGGCATATATAAGGGTTTTTCATAGCTACACTTTCTATTGCTAACAATTGTTAGGTAGTCAAGTAAAGGTCATCATTGACACCTAACTAGATTAAAGTGCAAAACTTTTGATGCCAATAGATGAACTAGGGATAGTTGACCAAGTGATTGGGACTTACATTACATGGCCGAAGAGTTCTATCACCTTGGATACAAAGGTATCATATTCTATCTAATAAGTAATTATGTTTTAAAAACCCAATTTTACTATATTTCTAATATCTAAACCTAAGGAATCAATGACTTAACTAACTAATCGGATAACTCAAACCTAAGAGATGCCTCATATTAAACTAAGGAAAATGTTATCTTTTGTGGTTGAGAAGATGATGAATGATAATTTCATCCATGTTCATATAGATGCTAAGGCCATGTGTAATTAATGTAATATTTTTGTGACCAAGGATGACATCATGCTATTCTTAGCCATAGAAAAGATAAATATATCTTGCATCCAAGTTTTCAAATGTGAGTTTACATTTAACTTTTAATTTATAATATTATTTATATTATACAATTCAAAGTGTTTTGTTAATCATTTCTTTTATTTTCTTGTAAAGACTTCTGCATCGTGACTGTGTGACCAAAAGATTAGATGCCGACTTTCAATTTCCACAATTACCTGTACCAGTTGGCTCCAGTTAGGGCAAAAAGACAACGTACATCTTAAAAGTCCCAAAAATGGAGGCAATGTGTTTTTGCACCATTTATCAAGTCATGAGTATCTAATGTGATATTTGATATTTTGTTATTATAGGTATCAATTCATTATTAATTATTTCATATTTTGTTATTATAGGTATCATTGGATGTTGTGCGTGATTTATACAGAGAGAAATGTCACTTACTAGCTTGATCCCTTGGGGGATCTGATTCACAAGAATATTATAAACTTAGTTGACTCATGATTTGTTTATAAGTTAAAATTTAGTTTTGAGTTTTACATTATATATGATTCCTTTATTGATATATTGGTTTCTTGCATGAATTTGATTCAATAGATATATTAAGATTTATTATTTCCTAGGTGGTAATAGGAAAAGCCTAACATAAAATGGATTACCTTGGAAGTAAGCTTTTTGATCATAATGAATATCATTTATAATATTCTAAGTAATTTCGTATTTGATTGAAATGGTTATTTGAATACATATATTTGATTTGTTATAGTGCCCTCATCAACAAGGAAATATAGAGCATGGATACTTCATAATGACATACATGAGTGACATAATCACTCAAATGGAAGAAGATCACCACAATCAACAAGAGGTATAATAGTTTGATTTGGATATTTGATATATAGATATGTAATTTGGATATGTGATATATGGATATGTTGAGATTTCTATTACAAAAATTATGCTATTGGTTTGTGATACATGTATATATGATTCTTTGTATGTATATCTATTTTACAGTACTTTAGATATGCCAATTCTTATACTTAAGCTAAAATTGACCAAATTCGAGATCAGTGAGTTAGGTTTCTAACTAAATGACTAATGTCGAACATCTTATATTTATACATAAGTTTTTACATATCTGACTGCCATTCTTACCAAAAAATGGGAAAATGGTCAACTTGTAGTTATTGTAAAGTTGATCTATTTTTCTTATTTTGCCCTCCTATTAGCTAGCTCCTTCTCTTCTTTTTCCTTAGCTTCAAATTATTGAAGTCATGCAAATCATCTTCTCCTTTAAGCTTCCATATTCTCTCTCTACAAGTAAGCTCACTAACTCTTCTTATTATTTTTTTTCAAATTTTAACTATTAAATCTTCTCTTCTTCCTCTTTGTTTTGATATCAAAACCATGTAGATTCATTGAGTGAAATTTTAGATATTAATTTTTGAAAATTTCTACTACTTTTCACTTCACTATTCAACGCATAAATCAACTTGGTTTTTCTAGCATTTTAGAACTTGAAATAGTTGGTGTCTATTAAATTGAACCATAATCTAAATATATAAGCTTAGTTGAAGATAGAAATCCTTGGAAAAGTTTGAAAGCAAATAGACTCTTCTTTTGTATTCTTGAAGAGTTTAGGTAGACTCAGTGATTTTAGCTGCACTTTTGTGTTTCCAGTTTTCAAGGTGAATATTTCTTACTATTATTATGAATTAATATATGTTTCCTTACTTGCGATCTGCTGAATAATTGATGATAGATGATAGAAATGGGTTTTGAGATTGTGAAGCTTAATTTGTGACTGAAAGGATTGATTAATAAACTAATTAGTTTGTGATTGAAATAGTTAGGTTTTATGTATATTTGAGTCCATATAACAACTTGTGATAAGACTCCATAGTATATGATAAGTTGGAAATTGTCTTCTCCTATTTGTCTGCTATTACTTGCAATTTTTACTCATGTGATTCGAATCACAATTTTTAAACTAAACCCATGAGCATGCTCACAAAAACCCAGAAGTTTTGTTCTTACAATTCAAATCAGGATTTGAACTTGTTGATGGTGGAATCTAGTTCTAAGCCAAATTGCAGCCACCAAAGGATTCTTTTGAGATCTCAAACTACAATATGATTTCCAATATAGTAAACAAATGCAAAAGGTGAGAAGAAAGGGAAGAGTAGTAAAGAGCACAGAGCTTTTAACGTGGTTCGGCCAAATTCGAATACTACTGAATCCTACGTCCATGGCAATGTATAAATCTGAGAGTGTTTCTATAGAGTTTCAGATTAATGGCCTCCTTCCTCCTTTCGGTTCATCCCCTTTCTCTTATTTATAGAGGAAAGGAGCTTACATTTGTAATCTTACATGCAGTATATCTTTTACATCAAATAATTAATGTACAAGATAGAATGACCAGACAAAATCCTATAAGTCGGCTCTTGCAAATTATCTCATGCAAAATGGGTCCCTTATGTCTACTGGGTAATCTATGTGCTAGTCTTCTATTTAGTGAGCTCCCAGACTGTTGGTCACACTTCACAAGCCAGGTCCTTGGATCTAGAGGAAGAGTTGCTATCTTCAAGGTAGCAAGGTCAAGCTCGGCCTAGCTGGGGGTGAGCTTGGGCAGGTAAGGTCGCTAATGACACGAGTTAGGATTTAGTGCTCTAAGCGATCTACGAGTTGAACTCCTTGCCGTGCTCAGCAGGTTGCCAGCCTATTAAGAATGTTTCAAATTTCACATATAACATAAGCCCCCCAACTCTTAACTTGCTTTATGGGCTAGGAGTTGAGACTTTTCGACAGCCACTCAGTCAAAGTCTTCTCCAAGACTGTTATTTTATCTGTTTTAGGTTGTGCTTCCTATGGCACATGTTTGATGATTATTGGCAATTTAATTTGGACCTTTTGGTGAGACCAAACTTGGCTCTATTTAAAGGAGAAGAAATCCCTCCTCCTTCATCATTGAACAAACCATGAAGATTCCAGACAAGCCTCCATTACTTCTGACATTCTGGCTCTCCACCGGGTGTATTTGGCCTATTGCATAAGGAATTCAGAAGATTCAGCTTCTTCGGTAACATGGAGGGATCTCATATGGATCTTAGATTTTGTCCTCATGGCCTCGCCATGAATTTCACGCCCACCAGCAAGGCATCTACCATTTCTTGAGTTGTTCTCTTTGCGAATCAGAAGAGGAGCTCCCAACCAAAAAAATAAGGAGCAGTAATGCTCATTCCCTCTCCATTGGTGAGGGTTAAGTTTGAGGAAGAGCTTACTATTGAGGAAGACACTAGAAGAAGAGCTTTGGAGGCTTGGGCAGGTCCATGAGCTCTAATCAACTAGGGTATACCCCATCGGTGGCTAACCTTTTGGTGTGCAGGAGCTTTCTTCTTGTGCAACAATCTTCCATCTAAAAAAGACTAGTTATAGCCCATTTTGACTTGTATTTTCTCTTCCTAATGTAACTTTACCTCATTAAGGCTTTTTAATGAATAAAATCTTCTTTTGCTATCTTTGTGTGTTGTTTCTAGCTTTCTGCATCCCACTATAATGCAAACCTTTGTAGTTCATGATGAAATGCTTGAATAGCCAATCGGCTGAATTCCCTTATAAGTAATGAACATGAGTAAAACAGATTGTAAATAAGCATTGTATAAATAATCCACATAAGAATTGTGCATAATTAGAAAGTTGCATGAGAGCTGTGAACATTAGGTCGCATGTGAGCTACGAACTAGAGTGATCTTATTGCCTTAGGCAAATAATCACGTCAATTCTTGAGCTTCAGCAAGCATGCAACTATGTTGGCATAGTGAGCATTTATTAGTGCTTTTACACCTCAATGAGCACGTAGCCATGCTAGCATTGTGAGCATTTATTAGTGCCTCTGCATCTCAGCGAGCATGCAGCTATGCTGGCATAGTGAGCATTTATTAGTACCTCTGCACCTTAGCGAGTATGCAGCTACGCTGGCATAGTGAGTGTTTATTAGTGCCTCTGCACCTTAGCGAGCACACAGTTACACTGGCATAGTGAGCGTTTATTAATGCCTCCACGCCTCAATGAGCACGCAGCTATGCTGGCATAATGAGCATTTATTAGTGCCTCCACACCTCAGCTAGCATGCAGCTACGCTGGCATAGTGAGTGTTTATTAGTGCCTTCACACCTCAACGAGCATGCAGCTATACTGGCATAGTGTTCATCAATTCATCTCCGAAATGAGCTCTGAGAGGCCTTAACCATACCAAAGGCCACAATTGTTACAAAGTTACTTAAGAGATTTAAAGGAGTTAACTGCATGCAAGCTGCAAAAAGTGCAAACACTTGATAGCAGAGGGCAGAATAGAGAGATGAAGATGATAACATCAAGTTAATCAGCATACAACTTTCAATGAAACAAAGGAGAGTATTTACATTTATTCTTGGATTCAAGGTACTTTGTCAATGTATGATTCAGACTGAGCCCCCCAGCTCTTGGCTGATGCCACATTAGGGATCTGGGATTGCTGCCCCATAGGTCGCATAACATACTCCTTCAGATGGCCTCTTCTAATCAGGTCTTCGATTGTGCTCCTGAGGGCCCAATAGTTCAAGGTGCCATGACCAGCCTCATTGTGATAGGCATAGAACTCATCTCTATTTCTTTGCCTGAATGGGGTTTTCAAAGGTATAAGTCTTTTGAAATCTTCCCTATCCCTTTCTACTATGAAAATCCTATCTTGAGAGTCTGATAGGATGTTGTACTGCCCGTGCCAATCTGAATGCTGAGGTCACTCACCTCCGGGCCTTCTAGACTTCTTCACGGTCCATTCTGTAGAGTGATCACCCTAGTCAATGTCATTCCTCTTCTTGCTATGAGATGAGCTAGCCTTTTCATCCTTCTTATCAGACCTTTCTGAGCTGAAGGTCTCTTCCTATTTGATCTGCTTGGTAGCTCACTCATAGAACTTGGTGAGGTCCTTCACTAGGGACTTGTACAAGCTCTTGTACAACTTTCCATCTTTGCAGAGTCCCACAGAGATCGTTACTAGCATGGTTTCTTTAGATGGATTCTCCACTGAATTGGCTTCAAGCCTGAACCTAGCAATATAGTCCTTTAGTGACTCATGCTTGCGCTGAAAGACCATGGTGGGATTGCAGAGGGGCATGAGTTATCTCTTCAGTGCTCGGTACTAGCTAATGAATATTTGTTAGCAATCTTCCTAATTGAAAATTGAGTGAGCTAAGAGGCCTCTAAACCAAGCTTAAGGTACACCTCCTAGTGTGGCCAGAAACACTCGGCATTTGATTAGGGGATCAGTCATTTGCAAGTCCATCTAAACATTGAATCCTTCCAGATAATCATAAAGATCAGGGTCTCCATTGTATAATAGGATTGTGGGGACCTTTAGCTTGAGGGGGAGAGTTCAAGTCTCAATCTCTTCAGAGAGCAACGACCTTTCTTCATAGTGAGCTTGACCACTTAGAGCACGAAGACATTCCTCTAGCTGGGTTATTTTCTGAAATAGCTTTTCGACCAACGGGTCTCGTGCCCCAGATTGCTGGCTGGGAGATTACTAAAATCTTTAGTCCTTGTGGTCATGAGAGTCGTGACCTGGAGTCTACTCTTGCGAGTAGTGAGCTGGAGAATTCCCTTGGTTAGCATTACCTAAATGTTCAACTTGCTGCTAGTGAACATTCATGGGTGCTTTAGCTTCAGCCTTCCTCCGCACACCCTGTGCTAACATCGTAACTACCTTAGCCAATTCTCCCATCATATTTTTCAATTTTTCCTGGCGTAGAGACAAATCTGCACCCCATCAGTGTCATTGGCAGTGGTAGCTGGTTGAACAGAACTGGTTGGGGAAAAGCCAATGGTTACACCGATGACTAGAGCGATAGAGGAGTCTGTAGTTGAGAGATGACCTTCTGGAAGATTGAGTAGTACATTTGGAGCTTTGGTGGCTCTTCCCTTAACCATTTTAGTAGAGAAACAAACTAGAATAGATGAGATCCCCACAGACGGTACCAAAATGTTAACGATGGAATCTGATTCTGGGCCAAACTCCTGCCAATGAAAGATTCTTTCAGGATCTCAAATTGTAATCTGGTTTCCAATACAGTAAACAAATGTAGAAGGTGAGAAGAAGGGGAAGAGCAGTAAAGAATGTAGAGCTTTTAATATGATTCGGCCAAATTCAGACAGTACCAGATCCTATATCCATGGTAATATATAAATCTGAGAGTGTTTCTATAGAGTTTCTGTTCAATGGCCTCCCTCCTCCTTTTAGTTCATCCCCTTCCTCTTATTTATAAAGGAGAGGAGGTTACATTTGTAATTTTACATGTAGTAAATCTATTACATCAAATAATTAATGTACAAGGTAGAATGATCAGACAAAATCCTATAAGTCAGCTCCTGTAGATTATCTTCTACAAAATGGGTCCTACATGCCTACTATGTAATCCATGTGCTGGTCTTCTATTCAGCGAGCTCTCGAGCTATTGGTCGCACTTCGCAAGCCAGGTCCTTCGATCTAGAGGGAGAGCTGCTATCTTCAGGGTAACGAGGTCAAGCTTAGCCTAGCTAGGGGCAAGCTCAAGCAGGTGAGGTTACTAGCAACGCGAGCTGGGATTTAGTGCTCTAAGCGACCTGTTAGTTGAACTCCTTGCCATGCTCGGGTAGGTTGCCAACCCATTAAGAACATTCCAAATTTCATATAAAATAGAACTAGATTTAGGGCAATTCAAATTGACCATTCTTATTTTGTTTTTCAATTCTACACATGATTCTAATTGTGTTTGAAATTAGAATTCCTAAATGTTTGCATGTTTTGGCTAGTAGACTCACAAATTAAAATAAATACCTTCGGGTCAAATCAAGTCATCTTAATTTGAATTCCTTGATTATGATTAGGATTCTACTCAAACTTCTTCAACGATTCTAATCATGATCTTGATCACATTTCCAAAAATTTTTGCATTTCTTAGCTTGTTTTCATACCTCTTCAATCTACATTGGATTTTACTTGGTTTAGTCTTAATTGAACCTTATGTACTAATAAAGAATCTTATGATAATAATTGATGAATGAGAAAGTATGGCATGCTCATGGATATAAATGTGAATGTTATAGTACATTTATTATGAATAACTTGGTTATGTAAAGTGTGAAGGCATGTGTGAGATATGGAATGGTGTGTGACACCATGAATGACTTTGAAATGTGATTATGTGATACTGATGAATTATAATAGGGAATAACGAATTAGATCTTGGATCGGGGCATTTTACTTTATGAGTGAGATAAGGATAGATTAGAGGGATAAGGTTAGGTTTGTGCGGGATAAGGTTGGATCAGGTAACAAGGAGATTTACATTCCCTATTATGATATATTTGAATTGCTTGTTACCATATGAATTGTTGCAATGTATTACTATGAGAATGGAATAAATAGTGACCTAAAAGGATGGCTGGTGGCTATGAGAGTGTAACTCAGCACAATGTTCAAAGTTAACATAATGTGAATTTCTTCATATATGAATCTCTAATGATTGATAAATGATTATGAATGTTTATATGAGAAATAGCCAAATAGATGAGGTATGAATACTTGTATTTGTACATGTTATTGTTGTTTAGTGAGTTCATAAGCTTGGAATGTTTTATTCACTGAGTCCTAGACTCATTCTTCTTTGGACTTTTTTTTTTTAGATTCTCAAAATATTGCAAAACTTATTTTGGAAAAGTAAGATGGATAATAATTTAATAGAAATAATAGCTGATACATGCACCACCATGGTCTTGAGTCCTCTAAGAGGCTACCAAATAAGTATACACCATCATCCTAAACCTTGCCAGATGCAAAGTATTGCACAATGTCAAAATAATTCCATTAGAACCAGCAAATGTATTGTTGATGATGGCCCTTGGATAGTTCAACCCTTGAAGGTCACCTATTCAGATGAAAACTATTTTGCTACCTTTTTTAAAACATGTAAATAGAAAGAGGCACAGGGTTTAATTATAGAAACCTATGTTTGGTAATATGGTAAGACATAGGTTAGTGTAACTTCCTTTGGATGCCCTATTTTCTTTTTTTAAAAAAAAAAATGCATTTGATAGTTCTGAAAGTGGAAATGGGCCTTAGGAAGTAGAGTTAATAGTAGTTATTTTGTTGTAACTATTGTAAACTTATGTGCAATTGACCAATACTGGTATATAACCAGTTGAATAGTACTAGTATAAATTAAATTATATATGTACATATTTCTACATGAGTATCCTTGTGTGATAAGTTTGCTATGACTTAGTCACCTTTGTAATATGATGAGATAATTCTAAAAAAAACTAAGATAACGATGACAGGTATAAATGGTAAAAGCTGTTGAATATTTGATGAGGGAGTAATATTTATGTCGATCATGACCAGAGGTTTTTGAGTAGTGACATTTGTTGGTATAAGAGCAATGGTTTAGATTAAACATGTAGAATAGGCCTGAATGTAGAGTCATTTAGAGTCACATAGTGGTGGTGGTTTCATCAAGTGTTAATGAGAGTAGTATCAATAGCACGTGTGCATCCGAGAGCACATATTGCTAATACTATTCCCATTGACCTAGTGAAATACATGTCTATGTCAACAGAGTCAAATGAAAACTATCTTGTGTCTTGAGAATCTGACCAATTTTATGATGCAAATTATGGTGAAAACTAGAAGGCAAAAAGGTTAAGAACATGAGTCTGATCATGGAAGATCATCCATTGGACAAAACAGTCCCTACCATAAGGCTGGTGAAAATGCCAAAGTTCCTCAATAGGTATAAAACTTAGTTCAATAAGTAATGGATTGCCTAGTACATGCATTAATGCAAAATTAAAACCAAGATTAGAATAGAAAGACTAAACAAAATAGGTGAAACAAAAGAGATCAAATTTCTCCTATTATAAAAGAGCACGAGAATAGGTTAAGAATGGTTCATGAATTCTTAAAATTGAAGCCACCTTGATATTCAAGAATAGATTCTCCTATAAACCTATATCAATTTTCGAGTCAAATTGAAAGGTATGGTAAGATGCTGCAATGTCCTAAACCCTTATTGATAGAATTGGTAGAATATCAGTTAGATGAACTAGCATATTATTGGTATGCTGGAATTAATGAAGGGTGAGTTGCTAATGCAGAACCATTAACCTGGGTGATGTTTTAAGAAGTTTTTATTGATAGATTCCTTCTTCTAGTGTCCGCAAGTGAATGCTTGAAGATTTGAAAATTTGAGGCTAGGGAATATGTTTATAAGTGAATATGATGTTCAATTCACTCAACTCTCCTGGTATGCTGCTTATTTGATTCCTAATGAAGCCATGAAAGTAGAAAGGTTTGTATAAGGGCTTCAGAATTATTATTTTGGGTGTTAAAGTCGATCCAAATACAATGTATCAGCAAGCCATGAATCAGGCTTTACAAGTGGAGTTGAGGTCCAAGGTTTGCCAAGAGAGGGAAATGTCTTTTACTAGAAATAAAAGAGTCTAAACTAAGGGGACCAATATAGCTCAAAGTGGGAGACCAACTCCAGATCGTGGAACACAACCAAGCAGGTGGAGAGATATTTTTCTAAATTATCTTGATCACAAAATCTAGTTGCAAGAACAAACATGGGAAGTCAATCTATTTTGATCGCTTCTATTTCATTCTGTGGAAAGAGTGTACCCAAAAGTCAAGGAATTTTAATGTTGATGTACAACCATGTAAAGTTTGTAATACAAGTCACTATAGACCTTGTAGAAAAGATTTGACTAGATGTTTCCCATGTGGTCAATCTGGACATAGGATGAAGGAATGCCTTATGAATATAGGTGCCTTGAGGTACAATACAAATTGTCAAACAAGACTTCAAAATCAATCAATAGCACTATCTGAGGCCTCAACAAGAGTATGGGATAAGCAATCATGGCAAAAATTCCAATGAAACCATGACACGAGTTTATAACCTTATCAGACAAGAAGTCTAAGCATCTAATATGGTAGTCTCAAGTATTTTAAAAATACGTGATTTATAGGCTTAGTTATTGATTGATCCTGGTGTCACTCATTCTTTTCTTGCAAAGAAATTTACTACTTTATTAAATGAAATGGATGAACTAATGGAGACACCATTGGTAGTAATGACTTTTGTTAGCAAGACTTTTCTAGCTAACCATTCAGTTAGAAAGTACGTCATGATTATAAGAGGTAAGCAAGTAATTGCAAATCTAGTTGTATTAGATATGGTTGATTATGACTTGATTCTGGGGATGGATTGGCTTTCCCAGCACCATGCTTGCATGAAGTGCTTTGATAAGAAGACTACATTTTATGTAGATGAATCCTTGCCTGTAATTTTTCAAAGGGAATTGGTAGTTAAGGTGACTAGTTTAATTTCAAGCGTCCAAGCTTGGAAATTATTAAACCAAGGGTGCACAGCATATTTAGCTGTAGTACAAGACCTAAATTAGGTTGTTCAAAATCCAAATAAAGTTTTGGTAATACAAGAGTTCCTTAATGTGTTTCCTAACAAGTTACTTGGATTACTCCCGAACTGGGAAATTGAATTTACTATTAATTTGATACCTGACACTAAGCTTATCTCCATTCCTCCTTATTGAATGGCACCAATAGAATTAAAGGAATGGAAAATTCAATTACATGAGTTACTTGATAGAGGGTTCATCCACCTAAGTGTGTTACTTGGGAGCACCTATACTCTTTGTAAAGAAGAAAGATGGATCATTACAATTGTTATTGATTATCGCCAATTGAACAAGGTGACCATTAAGAATAAATATCTCCTTTCCCATATTCATAATCTGTTTGACCAATTACAAGGTGCAAAGTATTTCTCAAAAATTGATTTAAGATTGGGATATCATTAGT
This sequence comes from Saraca asoca, assembly GCA_026873985.1. Lineage (NCBI taxonomy): Eukaryota > Viridiplantae > Streptophyta > Magnoliopsida > Fabales > Fabaceae > Saraca > Saraca asoca. The sequence continues at coordinate 13,588 of JANHAO010007381.1, forward strand.
TGATGATTCATAAAGAAAATGCACCCAAAATTTCCTTCTGTAAGCGATACAATCATTATGAATTTCTAGTAATGTCATTTAGCCTAACAAACACCCGAATTACTTTTATGGATTTAATGAATCAAGTTTTTAAACCTTTCTTGGATAAGTTTGTGATTGTGTTTATTGATGATATCATAGTCTACCCTAAAAGTGAGGAAGAACATAATCAAAATTTGTGAATAGTATTGCAAACTTTATGAGAGCATAAACTCTATGCAAAATTCTCTAAATGTTAATTTTGGGTAACTAGTGTTAAGTTTCTTTGACATATGGTGTCACAGGAGGGAGTACAAGTTAACCCTCAATATAAGCTATAAAGAGTTAACCAAGACCCATGATGGTCACTAAAGTTCGTAGTTTTCTTGGTTTAGCTGGATATTATTGGAAATTTATCAAATATTTTTCATAAATCTTTGTGCCATTGACTAAACTGACTCAAAAGGGAGTGAAGTTTGAATGGACTTTTGCATGTGAAGAAAGTTTCCAAAAATTAAAGAAAAATCTAACAATAGCTTTTATATTAGGGTTGCCCTCTAGATCAGGCAACTGCGTTGTGTATTGTGATGCTTCCTGAATAGGATTAGGTATATGCTTATGCAAAATGAAAGAGTAATCACAAATACATCAAGGTAATTGAAGAAGCATGAACAAAATTATCCTACACATGATCTGGAAATGGTAGTGATCATTTTTGCTCTAAAAATATAGAGACACTACTTGCATGAAGAAACATGTGAGATTTATATAGATCATAAAAGCTTAAAATACATTTTTTAATAGAAAGATCTTAACCTTTGATAACAAAGATGGATAGAGTTAGTCAAAAATTATGATTGTTTGATATTGTATCATCCTGGCAAGGCAAATGTGGTGGTAAAAGCATTGAGTTGCAAGTTGGCAAGTAGTTTTGCTCATCTTCTTTCCAAAGAGGAAAAGTTAATGTATTCCTACCTAGAATTTGAAGGACTTGGAGTGTGATTAGAAATTCAAGACCAAACCTCGATTTTAGCTCGTATAATAGTATAATCAATGATGGTTGATCAAATTAAAGAAGCTCAAAACAAGATCCACAATACTTGATTCTTAAATAGAGAAGGGAAAAGGAACCAAACTCAAATACTGCAGTTGACAATATAGGAGTGCTAAAGAAAGAAGGATGATTGTAGGTTCCTTCAAGTATCCGTAGAGACTTATTGTATCAAGCTTATAATTTATCTTACACAATGCACCCTGGTATGACTAAAATGTACCATAATTTGAAAGATATGTTCTAGTGGGAAGGCATGAAACATGATGTGCTAGAATATGTAGCAAAGTGTCTTACATGTCAACAAGTGAAAATTGAACATTAGCAACTGGCAGGACTGCACCAATCCATTAAGATTCCAGGAAAGTATTATAATGAATTTCTTAGTTGGATTGCCAAAATTACCAAAGGGTTATGATTCAATTTGGGTCATTATTAATTGCTTGACTAAATTGGCTTATTTCTTACTAGTTAAGATGACTTATTCGAATGCCGAATATGCATAAATATACATCAATCAAATAATACCTTTACATGGTATGTTATTGACAATTATTTTGAATCATGGTATCTAGTTTACTTCTTAATTTTGGCAATCATTTTAGCAAGTATTGGGTACTCAACTATAGTTTAGCCCTGCTTTCCATTCATAAATCGATGATCAATCAGAGTAAACAATCTAGATTCTGGAAGATATGCTTCGAGCATGTGTAAGAGAAATTGAGGGAAACTGGGAAAGGTATTGCCACTTATTGAATTTACTTACAATTATATTTACCAATCAAGTATTCAAATGGCAACATTTAAGGTGTTATATGGGAAGAGATGTAGATCTCCAATATGTTAGTTTGAGCCAAGAGAAGTGTAAAAAATGCAGTTAAGAAAATACAATTGATCTATGATTGAATGAAAGTAGATCAAGAGAAACAAAAATCATATATGAATAATAGGAGAAGAGACCTTGAATTCAAAATTGATGACCAAGTGTTTCTCAAAGTATCCCCTATGAAAGAAATTATGTGATTTAGTAAAAAAAAAAAAAGGAAAGTTAGCACAGCGGTACATAGGACCATTCAAAATTATTAAACGTATGGGAGCAGTGGCATATCAATTGGAGTTGCTAGGTGAGATGCTGACAATTCACCTAGTGTTTCATATCTCTATGTTGAAAAAGTATGTCCTAAATGATTCTCATGTTGTTAGGGAAGAATTAATTCAATTGGATACCAAACTAACATATGCAGAACAACTAACAACTATCCTTGATTGACAAATTAAAAAATTAAGGTCAAAATAAGTTCTCATAAAAAAAGTGTTATGGGAGAGTATGATGAGTGGAAAGCCATGTGGGAATTAGAAATTGACATGCAGAGCCAATATCCACAATTATTTGGTAAGGAATGAATATAAGAATCATTAGTTGTTCTAGTTCACTTATTAACATTATTTCAAATTCGATGAATTCTTTTTAAGGGGTGAGAATTAAAATACCCTAAATTTTCTAAAATTAATTTCAACAATAAAATAGAAAAAATAAAAATTTTGAAGAATTCAAAATTTTAGATCTAAAGTTACAAAAGACCCAAATATAGTAGAAATAGTTTATCTAAAATTTTAGAAACATTTCAGAAAGCGAGTTATTGTTATAAATGTTCAAAGGATAAAAAAATTATATTTTTGAGAATTAATTTCTACAAAACTTTGAAAATAATGACACTAGAGCAACAAATATCGAATGAGTACAAAATTAGAGCTGTTACAAAGGCATTTAATTTAACTAATTTATATTAAAATTTTGTGATCACTAGAAATTGGCAAGTATGTTAAATTTGAATTCAAAATGGAAGAAACAAGAAAATTAATAAAAAAGGGAAAATGGTCAACTTATAGTTATTGGAAAGTTGACCTATTTTTCCCATTTTGCCCTCCTATTAGCTGGATCCTTCTCTTCTTTTTTCTTAGCTTTAGACTATTAAATTCATGCAATTATCTTCTCCTCTAGGCTTCCATATTCTCTCTCTACCTTCACTCTCTCTCTATAAGTAAGCTCACTAACTCTTCTTATTATTTTCTCAAATTTTTACTATTAAATCTTCTTTTCTTCCTCTTTGTTTTGATATCAAAATCATGCTAATTCATTAGGTGAAACTCTAAATATGAATTTTTGAAAATTTTGCTACTGTTCACATGACTACTTAACCCATGAATCAACTTGATTTTCCTGATGTTTTAGAGCATAAATTTATTAGATATAGTTGGTTTCTATTAAATTGAACTATAATCTAAATATATAAGCTTAGTTGAAGATAGAAATCCTTGGAAAAGTTTGAAAGCAAATAGACTTTTCTTTTGTTTTCTTAAAGAGTATAGGTAGACTTGATGATTTTAGCTGCACTTTTGTGCTTCCAGTTATCAAGGTGAATATTTCTTACCATTCTTGTGAATCAATAAATGTTTCATTACTTGCAATCTGCTAAATAATTGATGATAGATGATAGAAATGGGTTTTGAGATTATGAGGCTTAAGGATTGATTAATAAACTGATTAGTTTATGATTGAAATAGTTAGATTTTGTGTATGTTTGAGTCAATAAAATAGGTTTTAATAAGACTTTATAGTATATGATGAGTTAGAAATTGTCTTCCCCTATTTTTCTGCTATTACTTGTAATTTCTACTTGTGCAATTTGAATCGCAGCTTTTTAAACTAAACATGTGATCATGCTAACATAAACCTAGAAGTTTTGTTCTTATGATTTCAATTGGGATTTGAACTAGATTCAGGGCAATTCAAATCGACCATCCTTACTCTGTTTTTCAATTCTACTAGCAATTTTGATCATTTTTGAAATTGGAATTCCCAAATGTTTGCACATTTTGGTGAGAAAACTTATATATTAAACTAAATACCTTCAAGTTGAATCAAGTATTCCTTATTTGAATTCCTTGATTATGATCGTGATCTCAGTCAAACTTTTTCAACAATTCTAATCGTGATCTTGATCGCATTTCCATAAATTTCTGCACTTCTTGACTTGTTTTCACACCTCTCAAATTTATATTGGATTTTATTTAGTTTAGTCTTAATTGAGCCTTATGCATCAATAATGAAATCTTATGAGAATAATTGATAAATGAGAAAGTATGGTGTACCCATGTATATGAATGTGAATGCTATAGTACATGTATTGTGAATACCTTGGTTATGTAAAATGTGAAGGCAAGCATGAGATATGAAATGGTGTGTGACACCATGAATGACTTTGAAATGTGATCATGTGATACTAATGAGGTGTGATGGGGAATAATGAACCAGATCCTAGATTTAGACATTCTAATTGATGAGTAGGATAAGGATGGATTGGAGGGATAAGGCTAGATCAAAGTAACAAGGAAATTTACATTTCTTGTTATGAAATATTTGTATTGCTTGTTATCATATGAACTATTGCAATGTATTACTATATGAAAGGAATATATAGTGAGCCAAAAGGATGGCCGTTGACTATGAGAGCCTAACCCCGACACAATGTTTAAAGGTAACATAATGTGAATTTCTTTATATATGAATCTTTAATGATTGATAAATGCTCCTGAAGGTTTATATGAGAAATAGCTAAATAAATGAGGTATAAATGCTTATATGTGTACATGTTGTTGTTTGGTGAGTTCATAAGTTTGGTATGTTTTATTCATTGAGCCCCAAACTCATTCTTCTTTGGACTATTTTTTTTTAGACTCTCAAGATATTGTAAAACCCATTCTAAAAAAGTAAGATGGACAATAATCTATTGAAAATAATAGTTGACATATACACCACCATGGTCTTGAGTCCTTTAAGAAGTTACCAAATAAATATACATTGCACCATTATTTTGAACTTGGCAGGATGCGAAGTACTGCATGTGATCGAAATCATTCCACTAGAACTAACAAATGTACTATTGATGATAGCCCTTGGATGGTTTGACCCTTGAAGGTCACCCATTTAGATGAAAACTATTTTGCTACCTTTTTGAACACATGCAACTAGAAAGGGCCACAGGGCTTAGTTATAGTAACCTATATTTGGTAATATGGTAAGAGATAGGTTGGTTTAACTTTTTTTGGATGCCCTATTTTTTTTTTAAATTGCATTTGGCAGTTTTGAAAGTGAAAATGAGCCCTAGGATATAGGATTAATAGCAGTTATTTTGTTATAAATGTTGTAAATTTATTTACAATTGGCAATATCAGTATGTGGCCTGTTAGGCAGTACTAGTGTACATTAAGTGATATATATACATATTTCTTTATAAGTATCCTTGCGTGATCAGTTTGCTATGATTTAGTCACCTTTGTAATATGACAAGATAATTCTAAAAAAACTAAGATAACGATGACAAATATAAACAGTAAAGACTGGTGAATATCTATTGAGGGAGTGATATTTATATCGGTCATGACTAGGGTTTTTAGGTTGTAATGCCTATCTTGTAACATGATGAGTCCAGGTCAATCCATAGAGACTGGTGATAACACAAGATTTTATACATTTATTTGTCCTCATACTTAGCATTTTAAAGGCCAAAATGATTTAATTCCAGTTGTGTTAGTGTGTATTAGTGATTTTATGTCAATTGGTTCATTATGGAAATTTCTGCATAATTGTGCTAATTTGAGCAATTTCTGTGATTTGGCCATATCTTGAGCTACACTTGTCCAATTAATTTGATTCTTATCTTGTAGGAAATCTAAGAGATAGATCTACAATTTTCATGAAGACCTCTAAGATTGAATTGCATGATTGGTTATCTGAATTTTGAGTTGAAGCCAACACTATCTCGGGTAGCCAACCTCTGCACACATATCAGACCATATCTGGAGAAATATGAGTCCAACTGAGGTGAAGCTAAGCCCAAATGGAAGCTAATACATAAGGCCACATTTCATATGAAGACTTCCAGAGCTGAAGAGACCAAATTGGGCATCAAATATTAGCTACAATAAAGAGGCAGAGTTGTGTAAAATGGGCTGATGCAGAATTGGACTTTCTTGGCCCCAATTGACATGGATCTTGAGCCCATTGCACAATCTCTTGATCCAATTCATACTCAGCTAGTTGGAGACCTGTAAGCCAGTAGAAGAAGTAGAGAAAGCAATCTACCAAGGAGCCAAAACACTTAAGGGCAAAGGAGAGGCAATCTGACAACTTTCTACCTACTCCCACTCAGCCAGCATTCTGCTTTTTCTCACTACCCAGGCAAAGCCATTTGGTCTAAGTCTTTTTGCTCAGTTTTTGAGCTTAGTCTTTAGAGTGTTCTTAAGGGTAGATTTTCATGGGTAGAGAGCAAGCTTTTGCTCTCCCCTCTTTTCTACATTTTTCTTTGTGTTTTTCTGCCTCCATGGAAGGCTAGTCTTGTAACCAGTCTAAAGGGCTGCAACACTTGAAGATTAATGAAGAGGTTTTGTTCTTTCATTCTACATTTAATTATTGGCCATTTATTTCCTATTTTCTCTCTATTTTTACTGAGTTTTCTGAATTGATTAGCTTCAATTAGTTTAGTTGACTGTATGATTATAGTTTCATGATCTATTGTAGAAGAGGATAGGAAAACTAGCAATGCATTGAGCTTTTGATGTGTTTGCTTCTTGGCTGAATCTTGACTG